>NQII01005782.1:129611-149936 GCA_002778355.1 Clitarchus hookeri
CCACACAAAGATTTTGAGGTGGACGTGTGTTCCTCCGGTGCTCACCCCTTCTCCGGGATTCTATGCTGGTGCAAGAACTACATTAAAAAAAATAGTGCATTACATGCTTAAAATAACTCAAAATGTAGCCATGGAAATGTAAATTTCTGTCACGACACCCGGGCCAACATACAATTTTAAACTACTTGAATTTAATCAAGATTTGGTAGGCCCCCTTAAATGTGATTCCACTGCTAGTGGGCCTCTGTAAGTAAATTTTAATCCAAGCATTGTTACATATGTGGTGTCTGCGATGGGATCCAAACCCGTGGGTGTGGGTTCAGATCCCACTGCTTCTACCACGTTTGCACATTGCTCCCACCTTTGAGCAGGGTCAGTAAAGATGAGAGAAATGAATTTAAGCCAGCTGTCCTGCCAGAGGGACAACCTTCTTGTTATGACCAGCCCGAGGAGTAGATGAAGTGATGGATCCTTCGTGTTGGTAGGGTACACTGCAGTTTAGGCCACTGATGGTGGAGGTGGTGTCCTCGTATGAGGACTGTTTACACGCGATGAAATGGGTTTTCTGGTACACATGCCACCGTCCCTCACCAGAGAGAGACACAGGGACCTGCTGGCAGATCATGTGCACCCATTTCTGCACCTACAATACATTGCAGGACACCTGTACCTACGGCAAGACAGTGATCCTTCTGCCCACGTGTCTCAAATTGTGACAGATTGGTTGGATGAACATTGCGTGGCCCCCGAGGTCACATGACCTTGATCCTATCACACACATCTGGGATGCTATCGAGAGGGATGTACGTGTCGTGGATCCTATTCTGACTGATTGCGGTGCATTGTGGGAGGCTGTGCAGCGGTTGTGGATTAGTATGGCTCCCGACCGCTTACAGTGCTTTGTTGAGTTCATGCCACACCATCACCATCAGGGCAGAAGGGGGTGCTACATGCTACTAGCCAGGTGTGTCTAATTCAACTGCTCATGAGTGTTTGCTTCTCAGAGCAGTGTAACAGAAAACCTCAAAAATTACAAAAAAAAATGCAATGAAATAATTAAAATAAAATGAAAATTAGCAATGTTTAGCTATTATCAAAATATACATAAATATCATATGTAATTCAACAGAAAAAATTTTCTCTGTGTTATTTACACGTCTTCTGACAACAAATAACCTTGGCTCATTATTATTATTTTGTGGTGTTTGTATTTGTTTGCAATTTTCTGTGACATACAGCTTTACAACTGTGTGTGTCCAAAACAATAACAATAATTTATCTAATAATTTAACCCATTGCATCATTTATTCAAAGATTTTCCCATGTAAAATTAGTTCAGCTCCAAACAGTTGCAAATATGCGAAAAAAAATGTGACCAGTAACAGACGTCAGTGGTAATATTCCATCTTACTGTGATACCTCCATACGAAATAAGTGTATCGTATGGTAAGTTTCACCACCAAGATGTGGTGCATGTGTTTCTCTACTTTTCACAAGCAAACTCCTCTCCATCCAACTAAAAGGAGAATATATTCTTGCAAAGGAAGGATTACGATTGTGGAGGCACGCACATATACATGTACCATTAAGTAAACATCCCAGCAACCCCTACGCATAGGAAATGTACACTGGCCAATTTAACTATAGACAGAGTTGACTGTAGTAGTCAATATGCTGTGAGGCTACGTGTGATCTGAAGCTAACGTTGAGGAACTGGGAAGGTTGTTAATAGACTGCTCTGCAAAGCAAGCGTAAACCACCCCAGGGCCGCCTACTTGGTTGAAATCCAGACCTCCCAAATGCCATTGNACTGCTCTGCAAAGCAAGCGTAAACCACCCCAGGGCCGCCTACTTGGTTGAAATCCAGACCTCCCAAATGCCATTGGACATGCTAACTTACTGCATGACCACACACACCCAATCAAAATGAAAGCAGAGGTATGCACTCATGTCCATACGTAGTCATTGTGAAATACAATATTAAGATACGTCAAAGCACAAAAAAGTTAATTGTATTGGGCGGATAAGCATGCATGTGAAAAGTTGTGTAAGTGGCAACAGAAGTTGACATCATTGTAATTTGAAGTGGATACATAGATCAAATACTTAATATACAATTTAATTTTTACTGCATCTATAAATGTGCGTATGCCAAACCATTATTGTCTTTTAACCATGTTGTATGTGTTAAAATATGGCAATGTAATAATTATTATTTGGTAACTTCAGTTTTAAGTTGTTGGCAACACTGTGTAGTGTTTTGTTTTTTCTAGTTGATAAATATATAACGGTCAACATTGTTGTATCAGTTTTGCTGTTAAAGTATAATAAAACATTTCGTTTATTAAAAGGCCTTTATTCATTAAACCTCAACAGGTTATGGGCCCAGACACATAGTTCTGCATAGAATCTGTGAAGGGGTAGAAATATCGGCGAAAATATTGGTGCCGGCCCGCGATAAAAGTGAGGTTATACGTGACCGCGCCAAGAAGGAGTAATACTCGTTCATTCTCTAAATTGAGCGAGGCAGGACAACGAAATGGAAGGAAATCAGTGTGTGATCAAACTGGAAGGACCTAGCAACTGGAACCTGTGGAAGTTCCAAACAACGGTATTGCTACGAGGTCAAGGATGGCTCGACATAGTTGAGGGGCAGAAAATAAAACCTGAGGCAGCGGCTGAACATGCTGCTTGGGAGTCAAAAGATGCTAAGGCTCAGACACTACTAGTTACCAGAATGACGGAGAAAGTCATGTTGCATATAATTTCTTGCACAACATCTGCTGAAATGTGGCGTAAACTCCAAAGTGTTTTCGAGCAAAAGTCGGAAACAAGCATCCATATTACACAGCAGCGATTTTTCCAGTTTAAGTTTGAAAAAGGAACTGAGATGTCAGTATTTTTGTCAAAAATACAGGAGCTGCAAAATCAGCTTAAGCAAATGGGAGAGGAAATATCAAACAAGTTAGTTATTACAAAGGTACTAATGTCGTTGCCAGATGAGTACAAACACTTTGTGTCGGCGTGGGAGTCGGCGCCAGACGATAAACAAACCCTGGATAATCTGATAGCCAGGCTTCTGGTGGAAGAAGAAAGGGTGCAGGAGAAGGGTGAAGCGTCTCAACAAGCTTCATCTGCATTCTTTGTTAAAAATAGAAGAAACATAAAGTGTCACAAATGCAACAGACTGGGGCATTTCCAAAGCGAATGCAGAAGCAAAGTGAATAACAGTGAATTACAAGACAATAACAGTAACAGTAATAAGTGTTTTTATTGCGGAAAGTTCGGACATTATAAGGCACAGTGTCGCTTTAGGAAGTACAGGGGCAGTAAGGAAAGTAATGCATTTGTCGTGTCAAACGCAGAATATGAACATTATCAAGAGTCAAAATGGCTGGTTGACTCTGGGGCCAGTGAACATATGTGTAACAATCGCGCGTTATTTTCATCATTTCAAATTGTTTCACAGAAATCTGTGATTCTCGGCAATGGGCAAGCGATTAGTGTGTTAGGCTGTGGGCAGATGGCGGTAAAAGTGCACAATGGGAACGAATGGATCAACACAAACATAGACAACGTTCTTTACGTTCCCGAACTGAAAACGAACCTTTTCTCTATGAATTGTGCGACTGACAAAGGTTATGTCATAATGACAAGTGACAGCTCATGTAAATTTTATAAAAACAAAGAAGTTTTGGCGGTTGCAAACCGAATTGGGAGCTCGTATTATATGGATTTCCGATATGAAAATGATATTGCGAGCGTAGCTAGTACTACAAACGATGATTTAAATGTGTGGCACGAAAAATTGGCTCATCAAAACTTCGATTATGTGAAGAAAATACTTGCCACAAGGAAAATAAATGTGAAACAAACGTCTGCTCCAACCTGTGAAAGCTGCTTGAAGGGAAAAATTCATCGATTACCTTTTCATAACAGCGAAAATGGTACTTCTAAAGCATGTGAATTAATCCATGCGGACACGTGCGGTCCCATGGAGGAGGTATCTGTCGGCGGGTCGAGGTATTTCGTAGTGTTAAAGGACGACTTCTCAAATTATAGAAGTGTCTATTTCATTAAAAATAAGCATCAGGTGAAGAACTGCATAGAAGATTTCATTAATAAGGCGGAGATTTTAACTGGGAACAAAGTAAAATTGTTCAGAAGTGATAATGGGCTGGAATTTGTGAATAAAGAAGTGAGTGAAATGTTCTCAAAACGTGGCATAACACATCAAACTACAGTACCATATACTCCGGAACAAAACGGAAAGGCCGAAAGAGAGAACCGAACTTTGGTTGAAGCGGCAAGAACAATTTTACATGCAAAGAGTTTACCTAAGAAACTATGGGCAGAAGCGGTACATACTGCTGCATTTACTCTGAACAGAACGGGTAAGAGTAAAGTTGAAGGAAAAACACCATATGAGGTATGGACCAATAAAAGTTTCGATATTCAACAATTAAAAGTCTTCGGCACACCGGTGTATGTACACATTCCAAAAGAAAGACGAAGAAAATGGGATAGCAAAGGAGACAAGGGATTGATGGTCGGATATGGCGAAGATACCAAGGGTTACCGGATATACTTCCCACAGAAAAATACTGTAGAGACAAAGCGTGATATTGTTTTCTTAGAACAGAAACAAGAAGGAAGGGAAGAACCCCAAGTTACACTTGATTTGGAGAACGAGTTGAAACAAATAGTAGATAAAGTTGATGGAAACCAAGACTTACAAGAAACTCTGGTTAACATGAATGAAAGCTTAATAACTCAAAATGAATCTGGAAGTGAATATGAACCATGTACAAGTGAAGAAGAAAGCGTAATCACACCATTACAAAATGGAAATGAACGAAGCAAGCGTGTAAGGAAACAGACCGAATTTTATCAATGCAACAACATCTACAGCGAAGATGATAATCCAGTGACTTACAAGGAAGCAATGAAAAGAAAGGATGCTTGTAAATGGAGTGAAGCTATCAATAGAGAACTGGAGACACTGAAAGAGAACAACACTTGGGATTTATGTGAAGCACCAGCAAAAGAGAAAATAGTGAGTAGTAAATGGGTTTTTAAAGTAAAGACAATAAATAATGTTCAACAGTATAAAGCTAGATTAGTTGCCCGAGGGTTTGAACAGGATGATGTATTAGATCTGAATGACATCTATGCTCCAGTTGCAAAATTACCTACATTTAGACTTTTTGTTGCTATAGCAACCAAATTAAAATTGCCAATCTATCAAATGGACGTAACGGGAGCATTTTTGTATGGAGAAATAAATGAAAATGTATTTATTCGTTTGCCGGAAGGGGCTTATTCGGGTAATAATAATATTGCAAAATTAAACAAGTCTCTATATGGTCTGAAAAGTTCACCAAAATCCTGGAATAATAAATTTAATTCTATTATAACAGGAGAAGGCTTTGTTAGTTCAAAAAGTGATTCATGCTTGTACAAAAGGTGCAATGGTAAAGATAAAATGTTTGTTTTGCTATATGTTGATGACTTGTTAATATTTGGTACAAATGAGGAGAAAATTGTTCAGTTTAAAAGTGTCCTAAACAAAGAATTTAAGATGAAGGATCTAGGTTTAGTAACCAATTTTTTGGGTATAAATGTTAACCAAAATCTAGAAACGGGGATTACTGAATTAAGCCAAAGAAATTACCTAGAAAATGTACTTAAAAGGTTTAATATGGAAAACTGTAAACCTATGTCAACTCCTATTGACCCAAACTTTAATGTTAAAATACTTGAAAATTGTAATAAAAGTAATGATGAGAATATTGAAAAATATTGTAGAGAAGTTATAGGATGCCTTATGTATGCAGTGTCAAGTACTAGGCCTGATTTATGTTTTACTGTCTCAATGTTGAGCAGATTTCAAACATATTCAAATGATATGTTAGTAACTGCATTAAAAAGAGTCCTGCGGTATGTCAAGAATACACTAAATTATATGTTAGTTTTCAAGTGTGAAGATAATGTCCTAGAGGGATATTGTGATGCTGATTGGGGAGGTGATCTCAAAGACAGAAAGTCTACCACAGGCTATTTATTTAAGTTTTCCAATTGTTTGATTTCTTGGTGCTCGAAGAAACAAGTATCAGTCAGTCTGTCGTCAACTGAGGCTGAGTATGTTGCAGTGAGTATGGCAGGAAGCGAAGCCTGTTGGCTGATAAACTTGTTAAGTGATTTTGGTTACTCAAATGTATGTCCAGTAAGTATGTATTGTGACAACCAGTCAGCCATTTTTATTGCAGGCACAGACACTGTTAAGCGCCTCAAACATATTGATATACGATATCACTTCATAAAGGATTTGATTAAAGATAATAAGATCTGCCTTCATTATGTGAAAACTAGTGAACAACCAGCTGACATACTCACTAAGGCTTTAAGTCAAGAATTATTTGTAAGATGTTTAAATAAGTGTTGTATTCAAACTTAGAAATAAGATATAATTGTATCAGATAAGATATAAGATAGAACTGTATTACATTGAGAGGGGGTGTTAAAATATGGCAATGTAATAATTATTATTTGGTAACTTCAGTTTTAAGTTGTTGGCAACACTGTGTAGTGTTTTGTTTTTTCTAGTTGATAAATATATAACGGTCAACATTGTTGTATCAGTTTTGCTGTTAAAGTATAATAAAACATTTCGTTTATTAAAAGGCCTTTATTCATTAAACCTCAACAGTATGAATAAAACTGAAAAGGACTGAGAACTTTATTTGCTTGTTTCATTTTGCTCCTACATAATTTCTTTTCACAGAATTTTAATTAGGCTGTGCGACTTTTGTGTGACCAATGTATTAGCTTCATATGAATTTTTTTTTTTTTTAGGGAATGTATAACGAAAGTTACTTACATAGTAACATGTATGTTAAAAATTTCCCAGAATTTGCAATACATCTGTGATTGCTACAAATCTTGCTGACTTTTTTTTTATGTAAGAGACAGCTGGTAATTCGTGAACTCTCAGCCAATAACTAAATGTGTTTGNTTTTTTATGTAAGAGACAGCTGGTAATTCGTGAACTCTCAGCCAATAACTAAATGTGTTTGTTTTGAAGATCAGGATTCTGTTCTGGAATTGGCCACAGAAGTAAAACCACGCCAGGCCCTAAGAGAAATCATCAGAAGTTTCTTCCAAGAAGTATTCTTGCCGCAAGGCTACCCAGACAGTGTTAGCCAGGATTATTTTTCGTACCAGTTTTGGGATACCGTTCAGGTTTGTATGTCTGTCCTTAATTTTTTTGACTGACAAAGTGGTATTACAAATGTATAATGTATAATGTCATTAGTGATAACAGAATAAAGATAAAATATTTAAAATATAAAAATTTTTGCACACCAATATTGTTGGCAATTTGCAGTTACAAAATTAATCTCTTCAACATGTGAAACTTGATGCATTTATACGAAATTACTTAACTTTACTTTGATGGGGATTAGTGTTAAAACCCTTTTGTACCACTTAGTTCCACGCCCACAAAAAACTTGCTATAATTTCCTGTAAATGTTTAGTTTCTTTTATTTCTGTGTTATTTAAGAAATGTTATGGACCCAGTGCCGAGCCAAGTCCTCTGTGGCCACTGTTCTTAAAGTGTGTATAACATGAGGCAAATTTGTTGTTGCATATAAAGTGATGTGGCACCTGGTAGGTGCAGGAGTAAAGTTGCTGATGCGACAATGTGCTTGCAGACAAACAAGAACACTTAAGGCGCCCGTCTACCTGGCGCTTGAACTGCGTTGCAGAGTGTTCAAAATACGCGTTTTTCAACTAAAATATTAAGCGTGCGTCCAACGTGCTGATCTACGAAAAGAACACACACTTCAGACGAGAGCTGTTAAGTACTTTCAAAATATCACGTACGTTAGAAACATCAATTCAGAGTACTCCAAAACCGCTAAAAACGGCCTTTCCAAGGTGCTGTAGCTCAAAATGCACGCATCAGATACATACAAAACTACTATAGGGGCCTGCACTGAACCTTCCTAAAGACTTCCCACTAATAAAATAATATGGTCACCGCTGAAAGTCCCATAGGTACACGCAGCACGACGAGAACACTGCACGCCAGTTCAGAGCCTTGCGCTTAGCGGCGATGGCGTACTTGATGCGCGTGGCAGTGTCGCCCTTATCGCTCCTGCACTTCTCGGCCTAAACGTGGGAAAAAGTTCCAGGTAGACGGGCGCCTTAACCCTTTTGGACCCACTTTAANTCCTGCACTTCTCGGCCTAAACGTGGGAAAAAGTTCCAGGTAGACGGGCGCCTTAACCCTTTTGGACCCACTTTAATTTACGGTTCCAAGTGTTGCAAACCTAAAATTTTATGAAGCGTGCTGTACTTAAGTTCACACAACACTTGTTTCGTTGTCACAGCCAATGAACTGTAGGCTTCGTGTTCGACTACAGTTGTATGAACCAATCAAGACCTAGACCAGTAAGACTGTTTGCAAATCATTTGCCCACAGGGANGTGTTCGACTACAGTTGTATGAACCAATCAAGACCTAGACCAGTAAGACTGTTTGCAAATCATTTGCCCACAGGGGAGTTGATTGGTCATTGAGCTTCGCAGTCAGCTTTCAGAAATATTAAATGTAAAGACTATATGTGTGCAGAACTGGGAAATAAAGTTTTTAGCCAAGTGATCATTTCCTCTAACATGTAAAATTTGTATTTAATCATTGTCATAATATTTATGTGACAGAATCTTTTTTTGAAAGTTTTTTGAAAAGTTTGTAGTTCCAAGCCACTTTCACCCATTTTTTTTATGTTAACACTTAAATTACATTTGATTGTTATTTTATTAAAATTGTGACATGTACCAAAACACCAACTTTGATTTGCCTACTTCTGGTGACTTTGTGGACCAAATGTGATTTCATAAGTGATTATGAAGAACTAATTTACTTTATTGTATAAACACAGGGTGATTTTGTAAATGAGTGAGTGACGTTGCCTCAGTAGAACCAAGGCCAAGAACTGGTCTTCTTTGTCATTTATGTGCAGCATAATTACATTCNGTGTTCGACTACAGTTGTATGAACCAATCAAGACCTAGACCAGTAAGACTGTTTGCAAATCATTTGCCCACAGGGAAGTTGATTGGTCATTGAGCTTCGCAGTCAGCTTTCAGAAATATTAAATGTAAAGACTATATGTGTGCAGAACTGGGAAATAAAGTTTTTAGCCAAGTGATCATTTCCTCTAACATGTAAAATTTGTATTTAATCATTGTCATAATATTTATGTAAGTGACAGAATCTTTTTTTGAAAGTTTTTTGAAAAGTTTGTAGTTCCAAGCCACTTACCCATTTTTTTTATGTTAACACTTAAATTACATTTGATTATTATTTTATTAAAATTGTGACATGTACCAAAACACCAACTTTGATTTGCCTACTTCTGGTGACTTTGTGGACCAAATGTGATTTCATAAGTGATTATGAAGAACTAATTTACTTTATTGTATAAACACAGGGTGATTTTGTAAATGAGTGACGTTGCCTCAGTAGAACCAAGGCCAAGAACTGGTCTTCTTTGTCATTTATGTGCAGCATAATTACATTCAAACCTGACAGGCTATCGTGGTCTCAGGAGTAGGGAGAAGTGAGGTTAGATTTGCGATACAAGTTTTGCGGTACTTGTAAGGATGGAAAAGGGGGCCAGAGCATGAGATACTCATCCAGGGACGGGCCGATCGCCCACGTGGCTTCTCCTGAGCTCACCCCTCGTGACGAGTCGACGTCGTTGATAACGTTATGAAGTCCTGTCTATACGTACCTACGAGGGTGTAGGCCCCCTCATACGTCTGTAATTATCACATGAGACTGTTAAGTGGCTGTCTCACATGCACCAGTGAGTAGAAGACCCAAAGTTAGGTTATGCGGTCGCGAAGCAACCGATAGTGAAATAAAAACAAGAGATCATTTACACTGATTTGTACTCGCTATGTATTCCCTCCTGAGAGGCACTTACACTCGTCTAGCATCAAGGCATGCTGGCAGCTGACATGGAACAAAGAGGCCATGGCCGATGGAAATAATTAGAGTGAATTACATCCCCGGCACGTATCGAGTTGACGGGGCTGAGAGCGGCACTGCCCACGGGCTAAGCAAAAGAAATGAAGTTAACCAAGTTCCATAATAAGTAAATGCCTATTGATACGCTAAAGACCGGTGCAAGATGTTGAACTGCCAGGGNAAGTTAACCAAGTTCCATAATAAGTAAATGCCTATTGATACGCTAAAGACCGGTGCAAGATGTTGAACTGCCAGGGGGCGTGCGGCACGCGTCCACTCTCTCAGCACGTGCAGAACCAACTGGCCAAGCATGGTGAGCCCGCTAGGGACACCTGCTCGGAGGCGTGCCAAGTGCGTTAAGAAAATACACCGGCACATTTACTGAGGAAACAAAAACACACAAAAACAATTACACGACACTACAATACAAGAACANAGAAAATACACCGGCACATTTACTGAGGAAACAAAAACACACAAAAACAATTACACGACACTACAATACAAGAACACTTTTAGATATTAATTTGTGTGAGCAAATTAAACATTAAAAGAAATTGAATTGGTAATAAAAATTATTCTCAGCAGAAATTTAAGTATGTCTTGGGGCTGTCACTCCCAGTCTGTTGCGTTTACGCTAGGTTTGTTTACATTATAACCCTTTTATTTTATGACCCCAGGAGGGGTGGGGGTACCCATGCTCAAACGAGTCATTTATAAAGCCCGTTTTTACTGTAGCACATAAATACGGGGCTTGTTTACGTGGTATTGGAGTCCANGAGTCATTTATAAAGCCCGTTTTTACTGTAGCACATAAATACGGGGCTTGTTTACGTGGTATTGGAGTCCATAATTTACTGAACATTTCACACACTCACACTACACGCACAACACATCCACGGGGACGTAAACAGGGAGTGGAGGGGGTACACGAGGTGTTTTGTGAACACTGTAACCACTGTCTCCCCCTCACTGCATTTATTTCCCCGGCTGTATTCTTACTGGGGACGTCTCTTGGCAGTATTGGTCGGCCCGAATTATCACGGCCTCAAAAGATCTCTCTTGAGGGCATGAAGACGGGATGGTCACTTGACCCCGCCCGGGTGGTGGCAGAGGAGTGGTGCACGTCGCCGGCATAGGAGTCGTGGAGGGGGTGACCGCCGCGTTCGGGCAGACTGCCCCCAGCAGAGGGCATGTCGAAGCTGCGCTGTTGTAGCGGGACAAACGGGCTAAGNGGGGGGGTGTGTGCTAATCCTAAAATGAAGATCAGTTTTTACAAGATTTAAATTATAAAATAATAATCTTTTTAATTTGGTGGTTGTTTAAAACACTCAGACTGCCTAGTGAAAATAATAAATTAACAAGATTCTTTAATACTTTCCTAATGACATGATGCAATTGTGGTGCATCTGCACTCCGTATGCGCATACCTATAATGCAAACCCTACTACATGGAACATATTTAACCTACTGCTACAAAGTAGTTACTGAGCAGAAAATGAATTTGTCCTGTGTCATACATCCTTTAAGGCATCCTGATATGGCAAGGAAGGTTCATGCTCAGCCTTCAACATTTGTAAGCACTGAATACCTTTGGTTGGTGCATGCAGTCTGTTGCAGAAAACATNGGTTCATGCTCAGCCTTCAACATTTGTAAGCACTGAATACCTTTGGTTGGTGCATGCAGTCTGTTGCAGAAAACATGTGTTTCAAAAAAGGTTGCATATTTTGTGGTGGTTTCTAAGCACACGTGGCATTTAAGAAACATTTTGTCCCTAGAGACAAGTTTCAAGTTCACATTTCCAAAGATTTTTTTTTGGGCATAAAAATCGCTAAAACTGTTGTTTTCATAATCAATTTTGGTTTTAAAATGTTATGTACAGAAATCTCAAAGTTGTCTTTAGACATGAATCATACTTACAGTAAAACTCTGTAAAGACATTCCTGATATTACAAAAAAAAAAAAAATTTGCTTATAATATAGAAAAACTTATTAAAAGTGTTAAAATAGACAAGATGTAAAATTAATGAACTTACTAAGCAGGAAACTTCTCAAGAGGGTTTCACCGTATGTCTTTATTAGCTTCCCACAAAAATATAGGGTCACCGCTTAATGTCATATTCAGACAAGTTGCCGACGTAAAGAACCATTTGAGCATCTTGTGGTGAGAGTGCAAGAGTCAACCTTGGAACTCGCACGTTTCAGGGCCTCAAATGTGAAAATAGCTGTAGGCAGGTGGAAGCCTTAAGCAGTTTCAAGCAAACTGTAATGATGAGACACTGCTTTTGTTTTGCCTTGTGCTTGCCAGTTTCCATCGCTGAGACTTTGCTTAGGAAAATATATTAAACCTTTCTAACACAATTACTTTCTGTGAAGTCGCATCTAATCCATGTGATGCTATGCTGTGCTGTTACTTGGTGCACAGAAATGTTTATTTTCGGCTAACTTTTGTTAGCAATGTGGCTCCATATTTTGAGGTAACAAATTATGTTGTTTTTCTCCGTCCTATGTAGTTATTTTCCTTTTTCCCCAAACATATATTTTTTTTGTTTCATACATGGCTCTAATGACTGCCAAAAGTCTAAAGTTTTACATATGACTCTTTGAGAGTATGTTTGAATATGTGGGCGTAGATTTGGACTCGTTGTTCCCACAGGTAACACCTTCGACTCTTCTCTACATGCAAATGGTTGAACACGCAATCTACACGATTAAACCACTTAAACTGGAGTTTGAAATTTCAGCTGCGGGATTTGTCTTCTAGGCAGAACTTCAGTGATGCTCCAGTAATAGACGTTAGTCAGTGGCAGTAATTTCATGTACTTCGTTACAGAGTAAAATTGTGTGCAGGAATAATTCAGGAAAACCGTAGAGAGGAGAAATTGTGTTTTGCATAGCCATCTCTCATTTACTTGGATGTCTAAGGAGAACAGGGTTTGATTCCCGGTGGGGTCACTCTCGTTTTTCATACGTGGGAATTGTGCCAGGCTATGCCGCTGGTTCGTAGGCTTTCTTGGGGAACTCCCATTTCCCCTGCCCTTGCGTTCCGGTACTGCTCCATACTCATCTCACTTGACCCTCATCGTCTCTTAAGAGCTCGTTGTTAAGAGCCGCCATAACCTCCCCATTTCATTTACTTGGAACCTGAGTATACTTGCATGTGGGTGCATTGTGTGACAGGCGTTCTGCAGTACAATAATGGGCACGTTGACTACTCATGCAATAATGAAAGGAGTTGGCGTGGGCGACACAGTTGCCACGCCTCTCGCAGCAGCAGTGACGTGGATCATGAAAGATGGGACGGGAATGGTCAGCAGAATTATGTTCGCTTGGTGGAAAGGGTAAGTATTTTCCAAACAGATGTTCATTGGAGAAACAGTTACTGTAAGATGTAGTTGTTTTTGACTATCCCCAGTATATAAAGCAAAGCTGCAATGGTGCGGTGGTCAGGCCACTTGCTACATACAATGAACTGGGTTTGAATCCAGACAGGACCAGGCCAGATTTCTACATGTGTGAAAAGTGTTGAATGTTGCCATTTTGTCAGGGCATTCCTATACATCTGCCATTACATTCCCTTGCTGCTCCATCTCTACTTCACTTCACCTCACCTCCCTTGGTGCTGAAGACCACCTCTGTTAAGCACCACACAATTGTCTCGTATTTCTCTGTGATGTCATTTGAAATTATGTTATCCTACAAATTGTATAATTTTTGTCTGTCTGCTGTGTTATTTTACATTTTTATACAAAAGGTGTAAACT
This sequence comes from Clitarchus hookeri, assembly GCA_002778355.1. Classification (NCBI taxonomy): domain Eukaryota; kingdom Metazoa; phylum Arthropoda; class Insecta; order Phasmatodea; family Phasmatidae; genus Clitarchus; species Clitarchus hookeri. The sequence continues at coordinate 143,417 of NQII01005782.1, forward strand.
CTAAATAAGTATTGTCAAAGTAGAAGACCAGTAATTGTAAATAGTGACTCAGTAAAAATGTCAACTTTTTTTATTGTCCATTTACCATTCTGGATTACGGGGTGTCAGAGGCCATGTCAGCCTTCCACTGTTGACATTTCAGGTTCAGCCCTTGCGACTTTCATCATCTCTGTGAACTATGCGAGTAGCACTGAAAATCAGCCCTTCATTTGTCAAGCTGCAAATCAGTGAAACATTGCCAACGTTCCATATTTGACATTAAACCGTGTTTAGCAACAATCTCAACCTCCTTACACTGATCTACCATACGGTTGTGACTACTGATTTTTAAAACTTAGTTAATGTGACAAAATCACAGGTTCTGAGTCTTTGCACTGATTATCTCACTGCAACAGAAATTAACATTTTAGAATAAATGTTTTACACTTGCTGAATTAAAAAAATTTTGTTACATTAATTAAACAGAAGATGTGTGGGATTTCAAAAGCAGCATAGAAGTTATTAAACAATTATGGAACAATCTCTTACTGCCAGCTTAACAGGAAACCTGTGTAGGGTCTATTCTTCCTTTTCCAATTTTGTACCACCTCCTATCTGAGATCTATCTTCTTTCCCACAGTGAAACAATGAACTCAATCTTTCTAATCAACAGTTCTATTTGTAACTTTTCTCCATGTCCTAAACAATTGCATCATCTTCCCCTGTAAAAGAAAAGCCATCACAAACTTGCAGAGAGACTTAAGTTATTGTTATATGTGAAACTAAGGGACATCTACAATCATNAAAGAAAAGCCATCACAAACTTGCAGAGAGACTTAAGTTATTGTTATATGTGAAACTAAGGGACATCTACAATCATCCTCAAATTGTGTTAGGCCTGTGTTCTCAAAGCGTAAAACCAGTCAAAAGATGTACCCAACTTATGATCCCTGCGGGGAAACCCCACCACTAAATTCTGCAACCAGATATGTGTAGGCCTACTAGTGTCTTGCAGCACCTGACGCCAAATCACATTTCAAAACTCTTCTTAGCCACAGTATTTTTCATGGAAATAAAATATAACATGAAATACAGCGAAAAAATATACATTATCCAGTGTACATACAAAGCAACTCCCTCGCTACAATAAATATTACACACACACAAGAAATCATAGTTACTTAAAATGTATATAAGATACACTGTGTGACATTAATATAAATGTACATAAGACAACTATCATCACACATCTGGAACAACAGCCACTTTATGGAATGCTTAAGTGAATTAAATATCCACCAAGATGCATACATGACCATCATAAATTAAAGTGTACTTGGCTTTAGCAGATTTCTGTTTGGACCAGACACATCCCTACAGTAAACCTTCAACAGTTTTTACAANAAAAAAAAAAAAATATATATATATAGAGAGAGAGAGAGTGTGTGTGTGTGTGTGTGTGTGAGAGAGTGTGAGTGTGTGTGTGAGAGGGTGTGTGTGTGTGTGTGTGTACAAACACAAGTATAAAAGTGCAAATCACATTTCAAAACTCATGGCCACAGTATTTTTCATGGAAATAAAATATAACATGAAATACAGCGAAAAAATATACATTATCCAGTGTACATACAAAGCAACTCCCTCGCTACAATAAATATTACACACACACAAGAAATCATAGTTACTTAAAATGTATATAAAATACACTGTGTGACATTAATATAAATGTACATAAGACAACTATCATCACACATCTGGAACAATAGCCACTTTATGGAATGCTTAAGTGAATTAAATATCCACCAAGATGCATACATGACCATCATAAATAAAAGTGTACTTGGCTTTAGCAGATTTCTGTTTGGACCAGACACATCCCTACAGTAAACCTTCAACAGTTTTTACAACCAGACTAGCATTATGCTCCCTCAAATAATCAGTTTTAGATTCCACAATAAATATTGCCGCCGGATAAAACTTATGGTATTGAGTAAATGTACGGCCTCATCATATTCCATTCTCTTTGTAGGAAAATTTGAGAGATATTATTTTACATACAAATACTTAACACATGAAATGTATTATGTATTTCTTTCAACACAACTTCATGTCTGCTCATTTTGTTTAAATCCACAATCATGTCTTGGATGGCTAGTGTTGCAAAGTGAAAATACAGTAGTTGGGGGTTTTAATAGACTGTTGAATACTGAAGTTTTAATTTTGCCAGTATTAGCTTCTTATATGCGAGTTATAGTCACCAGTAGTGATAGTAAAAATGAATGTGAACAAAAAATCTGGTCCCCATTTCTACCATGATTATACATTAATCTTGGTTCTGTCATCTGCCACACAGTTTATATTTGCTTCTCTTTTTTATTATTTTTTATCTCATTTTACTCTTTCTCTTGCTTTCTCTGTGTGCACTTGCATGTATCTTTATGTTGTATCCATCTAAATTAGATTCAGAATGGATGGAATAAAAAGGGGATTAGAGCTAATAAATTACGCATTTTCCAATCAGCCAGAAGATGAAGTGAGGGTGGAATTTTAGCTGAATGAATACCGAGTGCCCCAAGAAAACTCTCTTGCCATTATAGTGTCGGCTGCTCTGTGTTAATGAGAGAATTCCCATTTGAAAAATTCTTGAACCCCTTGTGTTGGATTTGAAATTGAGATCTGAGAGATTGGAGGTTAGAAACTAACCACTGTGCTAATGATAGGTTAGAATGTTGAATGGTTTCGACGCTAAATGGCGGTGTTGTGTGGGTCCAGAACGTGCCTAGATGCCGAGTGCAAGAAGTGGCGCCTGGTGGCGGATGGCATGAACGACGCGGCCATGTGCCTGGAGATGTGTCTGCCGCTCGTGAAGCAGTACTCGACAGCGCTCCTGTGCCTGTCCACAGCCGTGAAGGCGGTGGTGGGCGTGGCTGGCGGTGCCACGCGAGCTGCCATCACCCAGCACCAGGTCTAACAACACATCTCTAACTAGTTGAGTTTCAACCTGCTATGTGACAACAACCCCTCCTTTACCTGAATATAAGAGCTGTCTAGGTATAGCCAGGTTTGTGATAGGATAGAGGTCTTACTTCAATTAAATAAAAGAAGCTGAATTGTTTCCTAATATATTTACATAACAACAAAATATACAGCTGTTACTTTTGCGATGTTAACGATACTACATTGTAGTCCTGGATGCAGGTGTCATAAGTTGTTTCCACACTAAAAATTTACTCACTATTCTACCACAACTGATTAAATAAATCAATTGATTCTATTAACAAAAATTATGCAAACTTCGGCTGCAGGTTAATCACAGAAATAGACATCAAAAACATATATATATATGACCTATGGTCTAAATCGACTCCCAAAGGCGGTACACGTCTCTAAAAATCGACTCCCAAAGGTGGTACACGTCTCTAAAGTTGAACTGACAAACCAGATTATTACAGATATCGGAAAAAATATTTAATATGAAACACTGCATGCCTGGATAATGTGTAATTGTGAAATGATCTACAAATACCACAAAACCTGTTACTGTCAACAAATAAATTCATGGAAATAACGGTTACCACTCTTATTGCGAGCCATTCGACATGACGCGGTAGCATATGTGGGATATTATTGATTGAAAATTAATCCGCATGTTCCAATTGATGATTGATGGAAAAGGTTGCCTTGCGTAAACACCCTAACCCCCACCGTTTTCAAGTAATTCGAGTTTGAAATTTTAAAAGATTTATGTTCAAAACATGACAGGCAGGCAATATGCACAACACCCAGTAATGAATGGTTGTGAATATCAAAGGGATAAGATAACAGAGAGGACTGAAACATTCAGACAAATGAGGTAACTAATTTATGGTGGTGGTTTACCGGTATTTTATTTTTAAGTTTGTAACATAACAGCCGTCAGAATGGTGACTGGAAATTACAGCTCGGTTTGCTCCATCGGTAGAGACATGAAATGTGAAAGGCGCAAAATAATAATAAAGTCAAGTCTGGGTTGTTACTGTAATTGCATTTAATATTCAAAAGAAACAGTTCACACAGAAGCTTCAAGTAGGCAGAGTCCCGAACAGTCAGTTTCACCAGATAAACAAACAGCAGTAGTTTACTTATTAATCACTTCATTCTAACTTTGCATCGCATGAGGAATTACGAAGGCAGGAGGGACGTCAGCTTCCTCCTGGCACCCTAGCGACCTCCCACACCGGCATAGAAATAATTGAGCAGGATAAAGTTTGCAGAGGTGGGGGATATTTGCCACCTCGACGCGTTTTCTGCGAGTGCTGGTTGTCTCCTCCGTTTTGCTTTGCTTTGCTAGCGAGTGGTAGGCACACAGGATGTAAGTCTACCCCCACCCCTTGCCCCTGGGTGCCAAAATTGTGACCAAATAAAGGCATGTCGTGGGCCGGAATCCCTTCGAAAGCCTATGCGACCCCCGTCGGAACGATCCCCCTATGCCATGCCGAACTGCATAGTAATAAAAAGTAGTTGATGTTCTAGAACCTTCTAGAAAGAGAAAATGTCCACTGAAGGTGGAAAGCTTCTATCTACAAATGCTGACTCAAACAAAAACTAAGATTTCCGAAAAAGCAAACGTACAACCGATAAACATAACTACCATGGTTTTAACTTCAAATCTTGATAAAATATTACAAAGCCTTCTCAAAACGAAAGAAAATGAACCAAGTATCCCGATAATTATTATTACTGCACCATTACAAGTTGTAGGAATAAGAGGATGCCAGGTAAAGTCACATTGTCATTTATTACATAATGAAGTGCAAAACTGTGCTATAAACGAGCCTTAGATGAGGCGCTCGAACTTTCGGCCCCCAACCTCAATGCAGAGTGTACATCGGTGGTGCCACAATTTCCAAACACTGTCAAACACGCCGGGTGTGGTTCTTATGATTTCGGCAGCAGCATGTATTCTGGCCACGAGATTGTCCAGTGACGCTATTGGAGTCTCGTACACCGAACACTTCATAGCACCCCCATCAGTAAAATCAGGGAGTGTAAGATCTGGGGACCTCACAGGCCATAACCTCAGCCCACCGCGGTGTATCCATTTACCTGGAAACATGGTGCCAAGGTACTCTNGCAGCAGCATGTATTCTGGCCACGAGATTGTCCAGTGACGCTATTGGAGTCTCGTACACCGAACACTTCATAGCACCCCCATCAGTAAAATCAGGGAGTGTAAGATCTGGGGACCTCACAGGCCATAACCTCAGCCCACCGCGGTGTATCCATTTACCTGGAAACATGGTGCCAAGGTACTCTCAAATATGTGCACCAGCAACTCTGGCAAAACCTGTTCCAAAAACACGAGTTACCAGTCAGCATTTAAGCGAGTGGGCAACATGTCACCTGCAATACCACACCAGGTCAGAGTGCACAAAGGAAATTTGGAGAGCAACATAGTTGTTTCCCAACTACTGCAGTCTTCTGCTTGCCAACTGACGAAATACACGCTCGCAACACTCCTGCGATCCTTACCTGTTCACTGTGTGGTACATATTTTATTGTAAAGACATAAATTTTTAATGAAGTTAAAAAGACAATTACCAGAATATTTAGTTATTTTGCGACAGTTCACAAATAACTACATGCTGAAAACAAGTTTTGAACTTTATTTATTGTATGAAAGAATACAAAAGCTGAANGACAGTTCACAAATAACTACATGCTGAAAACAAGTTTTGAACTTTATTTATTGTATGAAAGAATACAAAAGCTGAATGGCAAACAACCCATAAAAGACTAATAAAATTTAAATGTATATAAAAATCAGGCGATGATAAATAGTGATCACAATTAGTAAAAAATCATTAAATAATTCATACACTTGATACAATTGATTGAAATCCATTACTAGTATTGAAGCACCAAAGGAGAAAATTTGCAATATACATATATGTAATGCATCTCGGCTCCATTACAACAAAAATTTAATTTGCAATGATCCAACATTTACTTCGCCAACACAACCACCAAAAAATTACTATCCTTTTTTGACTTAGAATTTTTCACAGCACCCTTTTAACTTTAAATACTACAGAAAGGAAGGCAGCAAGAATTGCCCATCAAAGTCTCCATTTCCAATAAAATAATATTAAAAACACTTAAAATAGTTAGGTGGGAGGCAGTCGTTAGGAACTCGTCACAGCTCCGACCGATAAAAATTTACTAAATGAACAACAAACAATTGAAAAGATTAATGCCCTAACGATGAAGTCGTGAAAACTGTGAAATAGCAAACACATTTAAACTGGGGCGGTGAACAAGGACGAACACAACACGTTAGAAAAAGACACACAGTNCTGTGAAATAGCAAACACATTTAAACTGGGGCGGTGAACAAGGACGAACACAACACGTTAGAAAAAGACACACAGCAATACGACAACATAGTTAAGCCGAAACGTAATTTGGAAGGGCAGCCAAAACCAAAATTTTTAAATGAACTAGCACTACTGCACACCCAAGGTACAGCACAACTATGCCACAAAATTACCAAAATATTAAA
>NQII01005783.1:0-89640 GCA_002778355.1 Clitarchus hookeri
AAAATACTAAGACAAACCATTATAAAGTGAAACAGTTCATTGAGAAACTGTATAAACTGTCTAGTGGTGTTCATATAGAGTCAGTTTTGATAACTTTGTGTGTGTGTTAAAACTCAACAGCAAGCAGGTGCTCACATTGGAGCAGGCAGCAAATGCCATCTGTCAGTGGAGAGGTGAGCGTCTAGCATGGCTGTTGTGTTTTGTCGATGCATAAGACGAGTTAAATTTTTGAGTCATTATAAACCAAATATGTTAAACATGTTACTATCTAACATTTGTTACGTACACAGCAAAACAGTTTAATCTGCCACTGACTCGCACATTCTTTCAATAAGACTTTAAACATGTAGAACTAATTTTTGTAATTTGCTGCCAACTTTACAGAGAGTAAGGTAACCAATTTTAATGTTCAATTATATGCAGTAAATTTTTTTAAAAATTTGTTTTCAAAAGTGCTTACTTTACCATGACTAGCCTTACGCTGTTTACTCTTTTGGATGCGGAATGCAGGGTTCCTCTTTTCCACTTGTAAATATTGCACCTGTGGCCATGCCGCTGTGAAGCAGCTTTGTCTGATTTCATTTCAAATGGCTCCCAGAAGAGTAAACCAAACCTCTGTGTGAGAACTTTGTCTTCGTAAGCACATTTGAGACTGTCCCAAGCTACTACTGAGGTTTCTGATAGCTATACGTGAATGAGACAATGTGCTTGTGCCAGGAGATAAACTTTACCTTTTCTATGTTGGTACTTCTGTGTGTCAGCATTTGCCAATTCACTTGCTCCTGTAAAAGTGCGGTCTCACAAGTCTTCATGTGCTAATTACAGTTCCAGAAGGAATTCCCAAGTATTAAGATTATTTACAGCTTCAAGTTTCTCATTAGACAGCGGATACCCTAAACATGGCGTGCTTTTGTTACAGATATATATTCTATTGAGCCATTAAACACTTCCTGATGTGGCTGACATAATTTTGGTCATGGAAAAAAATTACTGCACATTTTCATTGTAATTTATAAATAGTTAATCTTTTATCCTGAACCTATAAGCTCTTGAAAACAGTCACGGATGCTGCGCAGAAAAAAAATTAAGTTTGTTAAACACAACCAACTGTTTACACTTTAATTGTTTCTTCTTGTAATAAGCAGTTACATGCAGTTAAAAAACACGACACTGGAAGTGTGTTGAGTACGTGTTGCCAACTCCAATAAATTATCACAGGGAATAGTAAAAATATTGTGGTTTAGGCAATATACTCTTGTTTTGAAGTGCCCCTGCTAAAGGTAAGAATATGTTTCTCATTCAGTGAAACTGCGTATATGTTTTTTTAGTTATATCTTGGTGAGATTCCTTATTCTTGTGCCTAGTCATTTTCAAACAAAAATAACCTATATGTTATAAACAAAGTTGTTTCTGTACAACTTTTTAATTGTTGTTAACATTCTGTCAACATCAATGTTATAGTTATGTAAGTGCTGATGGTGGCCCAGTTTGTGAGTTCTTTTGTAGAACTACTACTTACTATACTGTATCACCTCGAAGTTGTGGGAACAGTTTGACTTTGTTTTCCCTGGTTTCCAGTTCTGCCTTCTCGAACTCCCACAGTACCAGGCATCATTTTGTACACTCTGGATCGCATGTTTGGAATGTTTTATATTTTTATTTTTAACATGTAAGGTTTTAACACGTAATGTGAGTTTGTCTTCACAAGAAAGTAATAATTTTTACATTGTATGCTTGCTTTTAAATTTATAGCTGTTTGCCTGCTTCACTGCTGTTGAATTTGTATTCCAGATTATAATTGCATGTTTCGTGATTACTGGTATTCCAATTACTAACAATATCTTTTTATTAAGCTTGTATTTTTCATTATTTATGACAGTGTTTTATTTATTTTATTATCTTTTAGATGATTTTAAAAATGCTCTTGCTGCTGTACGGAATTAAATCAGGAACTATTGAATTAAATTGTATTTATGTGGAATGTGTCGTGTATAATACACTGTTTAGTTTTAATAATAATTAGTTTCATATGTGAGCATAGCATGAGCGCATGTACACTGCATGCACACACACGCGTGTCACTTTCTTAACTATGATTGTTTTTCAAAGCAGCATGGGAAATTCTAATGTATTTTCATACGAGCAAACTGTGCATGTGGCGTGCATGTTGACTAACTGTGACATTATCTTTTGCACTAGGCAGGTCAAGTGCTGATGAAAATGTTTGCGATTCACTTAGCGAATGCAGAAAGAGTTTGGAAGTTCCAAGCACAGCACCCAGACGAGCATGCCTTAATTTGCTTCATAGCCAATCAAATTGCACGGGTGAGTTGGTACGCTGCCCACATTTCTCAAAGACAGCTGTGTTTCGTGCCTACTTTCCCCCACAAGGTGTGACCATGTTCGATTTATATTACTTAATTGATTGAAATTGTACAGACTCCCTCTTTGTATCACACAAGTTAATTTTTCAGATATCAAAGCAATAAAGTGTTGCCAGTTTTACGGAACATTAGCTGATAAGTGTTTATATGGGCTGTTAAAATGAGACAGTTACTAGCTTTCAGAAACTTGTAACTGTCGTTTTACCATATTGACTTTTTTTTTTTCAGTAGTACCTACTATTTTCAGGTCTTGGAAATTAATTTATATTACTACTAATTTGCCTGTAACTATGTTATTATCTTGAAAACATTTGGTATCAAAACGATAGTAATTTAATAATAAACCATTTTAAATTTTCCATTATTTTAATTTGTAACAGTTTTTAATAATTATCACATATAATTTTCATGTTTATTTACGATACGGAAAGTATGGTTCAGTAATTCAGTTTCAGTAAGTTATGCTAAATATTACAACGTTATACATGTTTACCGTGAATCATTTATCAGTTTTACAAAGTAAAAGTATCTTCACATAACAAACACAGTTCATGTGGAAGTAATTTATTTTTCACTTTTTATTTTACTTTATTTATTTAATTATTTATTTCCTTTTACTTTTGTCTGCTTCAAACAAAAGGAGGTCTGAAAAACATTCAAATTTTTGTAAGGAAATGAGTATTGCTTACTACTCACATTGCAAAACTTTCATTTAATTCAAATAATATTGTTCATATTTATATTTTATCCTACATTCATCAACAAATACAAGAATAAAAACGAACTGAACTTCCATAAAATGCCATTCAAATTTGTGAGCTGACTATATGATGTGGTAGACACAGTAGTTATAACGGTAACAGTAAACATTTGTTCTTGCTCTTTAACAAGTCGTGAATTACAAAATTAGATCATACAGTTTATGTGTCACCCTCACTCTTTCGAACTGGGTTTTTGGACTGTAGCTTTGGCAAGTTTTATTATAAGTTGGTCATCAGGCAAGATTTTTTTTTTAACCTACTCTAAAACTAAGTGTTATGTGAGCCTGCGGTAGGGACGGGAGTTTAGTGCATCTCAGGGCTAGGCCCCATACGCCTACAAGGAAAGGAAAATCATGCAAGGAGACATGCATCGCTGCAGAGAGGGATTGGGCTGTCATGGCCAGATTTTGGCCATGAAAACCTCTCGAAGTGTACTTATAGCTAAACTACTATACTTAGAAGAGAAAGGGAAAACCTGGTAAAGTCACCGTAAAAATCCTTTCAACAGGAAAGAATTAAAAATTGTTGCATGCATTATCAGATTTAACAGAAAATGCTACAGAAGACAGATGGGTGGGAACCATGCTCTTTATTAGTGGTAGAGGAAAAATACTAGTAGAGAGAGGGCAGGTCATCTTTTGTTGAGCGGCGCTGGCTTTAACCAGAGTGATGTCTCCACATCACTCTGGTGGCGGGAGTAGTGCAATTGGGTGGCTCCCCCTCGAATCCGAATCCCCCAGTGGATCTTGAAAACTTAAAGTAAAATAGAATTAGGTGTCAAGGTGAAAGTAAACTGTTTAAATAGCAGTTTCTCGAAATGGATGTGGTTACTTGCGATGGGTGCAGCAAAAGTTCAAAATTGAGTGGTTATTCTGGGAAGGTGTAGAGGGTGCTAGATGTTGAGTGAAATAAAATATGAGTTCTTTGCCATTCCCCATGAAGTAAGATCTGAACATGCCTCTTGGTACTCGTCGCACCCACAAAAATCGAAAATTTCTGCTTTGCAAAACCACATCAAAAACACCCATATGAACACACTGCAAAATTACCAAAAATTGCAAATGTTACGAATTATTATTTATAAATAAATTAAAACTCTTGTATCTGAGAGTGACTGCAGGTAANCCAAAAATTGCAAATGTTACGAATTATTATTTATAAATAAATTAAAACTCTTGTATCTGAGAGTGACTGCAGGTAAATGATTAGTTATAAAAAAAAATATCTTGCATAAACATAATCATTCCTGGCATTGTAAACAACTTACTGAGTTTCTAAGATTTAAATTTCTGTACTTTGCCTACACAATTGCATATTAAAGAAAGCTAATGCTTGAGTGAGCCCTGTTTGCTAGCGGAAATACTCACCCAGGTGGTTCGAAAGCACGCACTTAACACACTATACTGTCAGATGATCCATTAGGAATTCATAGAGATATTGCAATGCTCTTTACCAGTGGGCTTGATTTAATGCTGTTCATAATAAATTAATGCTAAAATTGATGTGGGCAGCATAGTAGTTAATCTGCATTAACTCGTGGAAAGAATTGAGGGTAGTTTTGACATGCGATACCACAATGGTAGCCGCTAGATTTACCAGGCATACCTCAAAACTTTCAAGACTTTTTGAGGTTGCTGGTAAAAAGCGGAAGAACTTCATTCAGTATTAAATTTTAAAAGTGAACAAATGTATTTATTTTGCAAATTAACTACTTCCTTAAATTAAAAGATTTGCTTTATTAATAAGAAAGAAGTTGAAGTTAGCAGAGATGCCTGCAGCGTGATCAACTCGTAGTTAGTGTACCAATGGGTACTTGCCGCAAAGGGTAGTGCGACTTGAACAAAATAAAGTTGAGAACTGTCGAAGCTGGCAGGCTAGCCTCACTGGCGTACAACATACTGTCATTTTGGGTTTTTACTGCTTAAAATTATAAAACTTACAAACAAACCCACACAACTCTATTTATTTTCATGAGCCAGGAAAACTTGTTCATACGATCTGTGACACTGTAAATAAATTCATGTTCTTCGAGTCAAGAATTTTTCTTTTAATGTTTTCATTTAATAGTTTTATGTGATAATACTTAAGAATTTTNCTTGTTCATACGATCTGTGACACTGTAAATAAATTCATGTTCTTCGAGTCAAGAATTTTTCTTTTAATGTTTTCATTTAATAGTTTTATGTGATAATACTTAAGAATTTTCCACACGTTTAGGAAGTTTATCCTTACCTGTAGGCATAAAAATATTTACTCAATTCCAGTCTGTAAAAGGAAACCTGGTTTTAGAACTTAGGATGANTTCCACACATTTAGGAAGTTTATCCTTACCTGTAGGCATAAAAATATTTACTCAATTCCAGTCTGTAAAAGGAAACGTGGTTTTAGAACTTAGGATTATTGTACATGCTTGCATAGACATCCGTCATTTGTCTGCCACAAGTTTAAATGTTGCAAAATAAGCGAAACTAGCTGATAATGAAAACAGTGTTGTCGTCCAAGATAGACTGTAGTTATTTAGTGTCACTATTATTTAATGTTCTGAAATACATCTAAGGTTAAAATTCTGACAGCTGGTAATATGTTCCAACAATTATGTAATGATTTTAAATAAAACAGTTGTTACAGTTACCAAAGAAGTGATTAGTATTCTATAAATAATTACTGTTAACGATTTTTCCTTACAGTCATATTCAACATTATTGATATTGGCAGTCCTTAAGCTTTCTAAACGCAAGATAACTTAGTTTGTGGAAATTAACTTGGCGTTACCCCTAAAATTTAGATTATTTGATGTAACAGGATTTGAAATTGTGTCCATAATCTCAGAAAGTGTTCAGATATAAAAATTATAGCATGAAAAATGTAACAATTTAGATAGCTGTGATAGCATTTGAGATTTGTGCACACTGTGCTAATTTATAGAATCTTCTGGATGAGGACGCTCTTGTGCCTGTCATGTCTTCATTCCTAATTTATTATTCATAATTTGACTTTAGAAAACCTCTCATTGTTGCGGAATGTGAATTTGCCCTTTGCAGTTGACACTGTGTGCACGCAACAGTGGATATTATTAGAACTAATTTATAAATATTACAAAATGGTAGGTACTTAGTTTTTGAAAATTGACATTGTTTGATTTAATTGGACGTGAAATTGTGTCCATGATCTCAGAAAGTGTTCAGAAATAAAAGTTGTAGCTTGAAAAATGTGAAAACTCTGATGGCCATGGTAGCATGTGAAATTTGTGCATACTTTGCTTTAGTGTGTCTCAAAGCATTCTGTGTTCTGTTTTAATTATTTTATTGCGTATACTCGCTTCACAAGTTCAAAAATTCATAACATTGGTGAGTGGATTCTGCATGATTAGGGACAGTGATATTTCGCGAAAAGATTTTCAGACAAGATACAGCTCAAAGCACTTAAGGGTCGCCCAGCATTTTTGATTGGCTGAAACATATTCTGGTCCATGTTAACTGTTTGCGCATGAATCACGAAGGTTCAGTGTCGGAGTTAAATACTCCAGAGTAGCTTGGTCAGTTGTGGAAACAACACCAGCAGCCAATGGAGATGCGACAACAGCTGAGGTGTATATGCTGTATAGTATTGAAGTCTGCTCCGATTTTTACGTGAAAAATCACTGACCCTATGCTTGATGTGCCTTTAATTCCATTTTTTAAGTCTGAGTACTGACATTAAGTTTTCTTTCCTCAGTATAAGCATGAATAGCACAGTTTTCTGTAAGCTTTTGTTTTGCAGCATATTATTAATTGCATGCCTATTTGGCCATGTCTGCCTATCACATGCTGTGTTTGTGTCGTCTGCATGCTATAGAGGAATCTGAAGGGGTGGTAGACTATCATCCCTTGCGTACAGAGTCAGATGAACTGGATATTGTTGGTAAGTTACTTTGACAATTTTTCGTGCACATTCTAGTTGTTAAGATTAACAAAGTGGTGACACCCAGGCTAGAGTAGTTTAACATATTAGAATACATATAGTAATTACCATACACAGAGCTTCATACTGCTATATGTAGTCAGATGTAAACTTAACAGTACAGTAGAACCCCACTGTTAAGACCCCTCACTGTTTCCATAAATAGGGTTGTTAGTGAGGGATGATCTTAATAGAAAGTTTGGAAAATTTGACATATTTTGACCCACCTGGACCCTCATACAAAAAAATGGGGTGATATCTATTTTTAGATATGCACTTGCTTGGAATAGTACTAAACACAATGCGTAGCGACTTATTTTTCTGCTGGTTTCCACGTTTCCTTAAAAATGGGTCTTTAAAGAGAGATGGTTTTAATAACTGGAGTTGCAACAGTGAAGTTCTACTGTATTTGGTTAGTAATTGTATTATCGTTTTAATATGTTTATTTCTGTATCATTATAAAAAATTTTGAACCTATTATATTAAACTGTTTAACTCTTCTCAAAACATTTTATTACTTGTTAATTTGGTAGTTGACCTGACTTGCATTCAGAAAGTTGTGGTTTCAGTTGTTGGTATCACGTGGTGTTGGTCGTCATCGTCAGTTCAGGTAGCGCTGTGAGCCAGTGCTCAGTAAGTACACAGTATACCCAGGGTGCCAGGTTGGGAATTACTGTGCACGACCACATGGAAGAGCACAACTCCACATGGAAGAGCACAACTCGTATGCTCACAGCATGATGTCACCACGTGGCTAGAGTGCAATGCCAGTACACACTACAACCACTTCTGCCTCCCTGTTGACCGAGAGGCACGCCAAGATACTCACGCAAATTTCTGGGCTGGATGTTGGAGCTTGCAGTATGCCTGTGGAACATAGCGCATGCACTTGTTGTAAGAAATAACAGCACATGGTCACTTCCAATCTGCAAGCATCCGGTATTTATTACAGCGAATAGAGATTTACATCATTACAAACCCTAATGCATTACTAATAACCATGTAGATAACACAGAGAAGCACTAAATCAAGATTTTGCATAGTAGCAGTCGACTACAAGCTCGCTTGCATGGTGAAGTTTAACATCGCACGCAAAATGCAGCATGGGAAAAAGAATACCTAATTATGTGTCCCAAGCATCTTGACGACCGGTCGCTGGCTGCGGGGACTAAACGGAAAAAGGTTTTAGTAATATTATGTGAGTGGAACTACAAATCCAGATAAGCAAACATGAAGGCCCTGGCAGACACACGGCACACATGCAAACGGCTAGAGCTCCAGAAAGAGACTGCTGTCATGGCCAACCAGGCCGGCTCGCCACTTCTCCTGAGCTGGACGTGTGGACCCCGTAGGGGTAATAGAGGTGCGACCTTGAGTATGAGCAGTGGAATGATTGAAGGCAGGCACTGATACACAAGCATAGTGGCGCTAACACAGCACAGCAGAAACGTCAAATTAATACATTACAAATTAAAACTACACTGAACCACATAAAACCACCAAGGCAGTAAATACAATTATGTATTCACCTAATATTTCAGTTCACTGTTTGTGGTGCGTATGGAACAGACGCCAATTCATACTAAAGATAATAATAATAATTGCATGGGTGACATCAGCAGTGGCACTCACCCGCATATAAAAAGCACTAAGTGCACTGGTGTACACGCACAGCACACACATGGATGATATTATGCTCATTAAACGGTGCCTCAAGGGGCCGGCTGAGGCACGAGGTTGGACGTCGTAGTCTTGGCTGGAGTGCAGGAGAGTGATATGTTGCTAGGCCAAGCATTAGTTCCTTACAGCTAAGACTTTATAAAAAATATATATCCAAACATTTTCTGTGACTAGAGGTTAAACTTTTGGACACTGAGCTTATAGAAAAATTAAAACACTTTTATTAGAAATATACAATAATAAAACTAATTAGCACCTTGGTTTAACATTTAAATTTAACTGAACTTTAAAATGATTAGTTAGTGGTTGCAAACAAAATTTAATATATTAATATTTCTTAAAATTAAAGTAGCAAAAAAATGGTTCATAGGTAGATGTTATTTCACAAGATAACCATTAAGACACTTTTTGCTTAGTTACAAATCTTTCGTAAACTAACACAGCAAAAAGATTTACAAAGGAATGTCTTAATAGAGGTACACCTTGGGTTCAGTCAATCCACCTGTGTAAAGGCTATATCTGAAAGAGCTGAAATCTATAATACCCAGTCATTAGTTACATATCATGCCAGGACTGTACAATTGTGAAAATAAATGGCTGTAACTTTGCAGAAATCATCCTACATCTGATTATTGCCAGCACATCTCATTGTCAATGGTCCTGCGCAGTGGCTTGACCTGACCCTACCATCTCATTGCCAAGGGACAATTTCATCATTAAAATTAAGTTTAAAAGAAGTTTTAAAAAATCTGTGAACTTGGCTATGTGCTGTGCTCTCCTACCTCTTTATGAATGCACCTAAAATATGGCCGGATGCTGTATTTTGCTGTGAAAGATTATAAAATCACATTGCCGGTAAAACCGTTTTTTTTACATTTATTATATACCCTAATATATCCCTGATTTTACACTTTTCAATCCTAGGAATAATGTTACAAACAACAGGACTTTGTAAATGCGAGGTAATCTGCACTGAATGAGTGTATGTGTGGAATACGCGTAGGTGTAAGTTGTAAAATATAGGTAGTGGTCTGTTGTGGTCGTCGGTTTTCAGTTCCATCAGTTTTTAGACTTGAGCCTCGATAACCAGAATTGAGAACCAAAATTATATTCTCAATTCCTTGAATTTATTTATAACAGCAACTGACGTTGTTCTCATCAGGTTCCTACTACATGCAATTATAATTTACACATAAAATTTATTTCCCAATTTTGCTANATAAAATTGATTTCCCAATTTTGCTATTGTAAAACAAAGAAGTCTGTTAGCCATGGAAGGAAAAAACTGCCGTAGATGTTGCCGAGTCCTAGTGTGTGCATTGTGCATGAGATTTTTCCATACTAGTGACGTTGGCGTCATTCCAATGGACTACCCGAGAGATTGATCAAAGGAAAATGGTGTCCATGTCAACTGCTGATATGCCATCAGTGTTGTTGTTTTCGTGTTGTTATTATATTGTATTAATAAAACAAAGAAAATGGGATGTGCGTGGGTAGTTCTTAAGCAATTCTTACGTTATTCCTTGCCACATATTTCCAACTCCAACTCTTTACTATCAGTAATAGCAGCATTACTGCTTTGCAATAGTCGTTGGTGAGTTGTTGGCGAATGAGATTTTTTTGTCAAGCAAGTTCCCCGAATTACCTTTATTTCCAGTTATATTAGCTGTAACATCCAAAGTGTTTTAAGAACTACAATTACCGTCTCGCAAATGTTAACCCAAATTTGCTGTCTCAGATAAGTTTATAACCTGCAAATTTTTTTAGACAGATATCAATCTAAAAATACCTTAAAATTTGTTTGGCATTACAGTAAAATAGCAAGTGGATTAGCTGACAGCGTGTTGATAAAATATACAGTCTCCACTTGGCGCACCAGCTGATGGCGAAAGGATACATAAACGAAAAGTAAACATTTGGTGCTACTTCCATCGAACTGTGAAAATCTTGCCAAGTTACATAAGACAGAGAGTAATCAGTAGCCAAATATCCCAAATATAATTCTCTTGGGAGTGTAATTATTAAACTTTATCTTATCCGGCCATTCCTAGTCAGGCAGTGAAAATCACTGAGAAACAGCTAATTTTCTAACATGGACATAAGTTACCTGTCTGTAACTCTTGAAATTAGAAAGTATTGCACAATAGCAGATGCAGAGAATTAGCTTTTGAGTTTATTACACCCACTTCAGTCGGATGTTGTTCCTAAACAATATAATATATAAAAATTTTGTCTTGTTAAGCCAAGACCTGATAAAATGATCCTCTTCTCTGCAATAGTTGACATGATGCTTGTAACAGGACAACTGTCATGTGATTTTTATAATTTTACCATTTACAGAAAACTATTTTTTTTTTGGCCCCAATTTGCAAGTTTTTATACAGAATCAGTTGTGTATCGTAAGCTCCATTACCTATACATGTCTGGAAAGGAAGGGGGTTGAGATAATAGAGGCGCTAACATTCCAGATACCTTAAATATACTACATAAGACATCTTAACTGGAGCATGCATGCACTCATTGTTTCTTCCATCAATTCCCAGTGCACACAATTTTTGTGACATTATATAAAAATACATTAAAAAATTATAAACAAGCTACAAACACTATAGGCCAGTGTTGACATGAGGGTGTGATTTTGAGGTTCTCAAAGATTTACTCTGAAGTATCCCTCGACTGTCTTTTTTGACTCAAGTCAGTTGTCACAAATCTGGTGTTTAAACATATTAAAAAAAAAAAGAAATTAATAAAACTGGGTATCTAATCCTGATTAATTCTGTAATGCTTGTATGATAAGGGTTTCCTTGGACCCAATAATAATAATAAAAAACCCAAATTAATAAATAATATGTAAATATCCACAGAGTATGCACATACTTACTACAAGTAATATCTGATATTTTATGTTTCTTCTCTAATGACGAAATTGACTATAGCATTGACATGCACAGTGACAGAAAGCCAAACATGTGTGATCACTGAACATGTTCTAGAGATTACAGTTATAGGTTGTTAGTATTTTTTTTTTAACTGGGAGATTTGAAATGGTAGTCATTCAAAACTAAAATAAAGTTTAGTGCAGACACAAATTATGTTCAGTATGTAACACAAATGTATTAGAATCCTTCTATCAATTTATAGATATTTCTCTTTTCTCAGTTAATTTTAGAAAATGAAAATTTTTTTTAATACATACTTTACAGTTAACAAAATTTGCTTACCCCAGAATATGGACACACAGGTTTTTTTTTACGAAGATACTCTATTGCAACACAACCATCTTAATAAAATTTATATATATAAAATTAATAAATAATATTTAAAACATTTTACGGAAATTTTACAGAAGATGAGAATAATATTTTTGTGTTTTGTAATTAGAATGAAAATTTTAAGTAGTCCCTTAATTTCTTATAAAGTATTTAAGTACAGTAGTCTGTATGTACCTTGCATAACCTTTGGTCTTTTCTGAATTATTTTCCTAATACCTGTCTAATAATGGTACTGATCGCCATCCTTATTAGCAAACTGATGCATAGTAGAGAGAGAAGCTTCTTGGGCCTATCATTTTTGTGCTGTATTTCAAAAAGCTTCTGTTGATTTTTGCATCATTGGTATGTGATCAAGCAGGCACCAGGCAATGAAGAGTGAGTATGTTTTGGTAAACAGATAGCATGTGAGAGTTAATATCTATTTTTTTTTTTCCATGTTGCAAACATGTAAATTTGTACAAAATTGTTTACTGAATTAAATTCAAATTTTGTCAGCGCCATTTAGTGACATACAACAAAGCTTGTTATTTCAAAATTATTTATATACATTTTGGTTTATCTTTTAATGGTAAAAANATTTAGTGACATACAACAAAGCTTGTTATTTCAAAATTATTTATATACATTTTGGTTTATCTTTTAATGGTAAAAAAACATTCCAATTTTCAATTAATTTTATGTCAGATATGGCGCTAACTACAATGCGAGACATCTGCATGTTTGCATCATCAACCATTATACCATAAGCATTTCGAAATAGTGTTTTTGTCTTACATGGGTGAAATGATTTTTGGCATTTTGTGTTCCCACTTTTTGTTGGTGTTGGCTTAGTATAATTGATTGGCTCATTGCTAATGTGTTTGGGGTGTGTCCGGTTTGTAGAGCTAAGGCTACTGTGCGCAAACAAGACTTGCTCTCAACTCTCCACTAACTCCTATGGATCAGGTAAGACACCCAGAAGCACCCACCTCCCGATTAACTGTGCCACATTATTGCGTTAAAAAATTCCGTTCTCTCATCGACAAAACACTAAATTTATGGTTTAATATAAATGAAGATCATTCATTATGTGCACACTTGCTTATAATTGGTATGAGTGAGTATTGCACTTCAATGTCTAAAAATTATTTTCATTAAAAAAAATAGTTTTTTTTTGTGGTTTTTTTTTTTTTTGCTAAAACGCCTTTTTGTTGTTACTGATTTATTTTACACAATAAAATTGTAAATGCCTACTCCTTACACCAATCCTTTCCATCTAAATGTCTTTGTCTACACATCCATTAAGACATAATCGTTTTCCAATAGTTATTTTGTCAATGTTTGCTTGTCATGCAAGTTCGNTTTGTCTACACATCCATTAAGACATAATCGTTTTCCAATAGTTATTTTGTCAATGTTTGCTTGTCATGCAAGTTCGTAATCTAAACAAACTAGGCTTTCAGGCTTTAGCCTCATAACAGTTGCTGTACAAATACATTGGTTTTCCAGCAGATGTCAAGAGTTGCCGTCTTCAGGTTCATTAACTCTGCGATCCTAAATGTGAAGATGGCACTGTTTGCTGAAATTTTATTATACTCAGTGAATTTATGAATTTGCCATGCCTGAAACCTAAAAGTCAATTAAATTTAGAGAATTGCCACGAAAGCCTGCAAGTTTAAATTGTTGCTGTGTTTGTCATGTTTAACATACCTTACTCCCANTCTGCAAGTTTAAATTGTTGCTGTGTTTGTCATGTTTAACATACCTTACTCCCATCCAGATTTTCTTAATGTAAATTTTCCTCTCTAATCACACAATCATTTTGATTAGTCATTGAACCTCATTTTTGTTTCAAGTAAATAGGAAATAAGTTTTGTAATGTAACCCATTCTGTCATTGCATGTCTGCCCATATTTCACAAAGATCCATTTTNTAAATAGGAAATAAGTTTTGTAATGTAACCCATTCTGTCATTGCATGTCTGCCCATATTTCACAAAGATCCATTTTAAACCTCGTACCTCTCTGTAATTTATTTTATATTAGACTGTGAAATAATTACTGTGTAAAGTTGTGAAACAAAACATAGCTTTGGAACCCTTCTGCTTAGTTCCATAAAACCATATTGTGTAGGTAACAGTAAATACTTTTTGAAAATATTTGTCGTATGTTAGTAAAGTCCTTCATAACTGCTACGTGTAATCAAGAGACTATGTAAGTAAAACAGTGCAGAATTGTACTATAAGGATACATAATGAGTTACATTATATATTTCCACATATAGGATTTCATATGAAATTTGTAGCCAAATGACTTTTATAAGGATAAATAAGCCAGAGAGGAGATAATTTTTTAATGTTTAATTTTGATAATTAGTTTAATAATTTAAATTTTAGTACAATAAGAAGTAGTTTTCTTATTGACCTTGCACACACATGTTGACTTTCACTCATTCACACNGTAGTTTTCTTATTGACCTTGCACACACATGTTGACTTTCACTCATTCACACTTACACACATTCACTCGCTCACACTCACACAACCACTTACTCAGTTTCTGTATACATAGGTGTTAAACCAGTGTGAGCAAAAACTATCTTGTGTATCTGCTCAATATGAGGAAGACGTTTTTGAATTCAGAAGCACTTTACTAATAAGTAGTCTCATTATGGCAGCCATCTTAAAAGTAATTATTTTTATTTTGGTTCTAATTTAGAATATTTTATAAATTATCAACTATATTATCATGAAAAATATTCCAATGTATTAAGAAATCTATATTCAGACAAATTTAGTTATACATACTTTAAAGTGCTGCACACCATAAAATTCATTTTTTATATTTGTATGAAATACTGTTCACCTTGTAGAGATTACTTGTAAGTACTATTTACTTGCATAAAAATATTTTACACCACATATGTTTTTTTGCATAAACGGCATGTCAAAATCACAATTTCGGTGTTTTTGGGATGTTCAAGTAATAAAATCTAACCCACTCGTCGAAATGAGATAATTCACACTGAAATAAGATACCATGATTTACTTCCAGAAAACTAAAAAATCATGCTGCTAAATGTTTTTGTAATTTTTAATAATTGCTTGAAANATACCATGATTTACTTCCAGAAAACTAAAAAATCATGCTGCTAAATGTTTTTGTAATTTTTAATAATTGCTTGAAATAAGGACATTTTTACATATTTTTGTTTTCTAGTAATGATTTTTTTGTCATCCTTGTTGATTTTCTGTTAATGTTTTGGTTTATTTTATTTTTACAACCCAAAAAGNTAGTAATGATTTTTTTGTCATCCTTGTTGATTTTCTGTTAATGTTTTGGTTTATTTTATTTTTACAACCCAAAAAGATTTAAATTGTAATTTTGACATGCCAACATTCCATAATGCAAAATTATGCATTATAAATTTTTTTTCGTGAGGAAAGAGAACTTACAAGTAATGTCTGCAATTAGTAGTTTGTACAAAAATGAAATCATAAATTTTTTGGTGATCAGCACTGTAATACACNACAAGTAATGTCTGCAATTAGTAGTTTGTACAAAAATGAAATCATAAATTTTTTGGTGATCAGCACTGTAATACAGTTAGCTGTTACAATGTCAATAATATTAAAATTAAACATAAAATCCCACTTTTCATAAAATGTTAAGATTTGAGCAAAATTTTTGATTAGAACCCTTAAAAAATGTAGTACAAAAGTGTTTGGTATGTAGACTTACATTAATGACATTCATCAGGTGTCCATTTTCAATTTTAGTATAGTTATATAACTTATTTCCTCAGATAACGTAACTTTGGACAATCTAGAAAATAACGTGATCCACAATATATTTTTCACATTGGTTTAAAAGTAAAAATTAATTTTCCCACAAATCAGAGTATATTTAAACATGAATGTCAGCAGTATTTTATGTTAGCATTTAAATAAATGTGTAATATATATATATATATATATCTTGTTTTCAAAGACAAAAATTAAGCAAAACACATTTTCATTGGAATGAGAACTTGATACTCATTGTGTTAAGCACAATGTCCTGTGCTCAAATATATGTAAAGAAAAAATTTTTGGCAAAATCTTTTTAGAAGAAATTTGTTGTAAAATCACTAAGTACTGTATAGTATATGTGGCTCACTATACCTCAGAAATTTCCAGATTAGGGAAGTTGCCTAGTATTGTTTCATTTCCATGTGTTTTTCTGACTAACAATTCTATCAGATCGGATTATGTGTGTGGCCATGCATGCTCATACATCATCCCTGACAACGGAATTGGAAACGGGTGTTATTTTTTCGGCTCATGTGCCACGGACCTAACAAGTAGATGGGCCAAGGCCGAGGCAGCTTCACGGCAGGTCCCAACAAGATAATGCATTCTGGAGAACCATTAGGAAAAACATTGCTTTGGTAGAAGAGGGGGGCCCTTATACTGACAACAGCTTAACTATGATTGGCATATTAGTCACATATTTATGTTCGTAACTGTTTGATTTACGCATGAATAAAGTGATAAGATCTGTGGCAACATTAGTTTTGTAGACGTGATAGAAGGAAACAGTAAGGGTCAAAAAGCAGGGTTTTTTTTTTAGAAATGCTCCATTAGCCACGAACAGCCTATTGTACGAGTAACATCATTACAGCAGTCAGCTTCAGNTTTTTTTTTTAGAAATGCTCCATTAGCCACGAACAGCCTATTGTACGAGTAACATCATTACAGCAGTCAGCTTCAGCGTTTGCTCTCACAATATTTACGCTTCAAGATGCCGATATTGACAAGTATGGTGGGCATTTGACGTGCACCCCAGCCTTGTTCATCTTTTATTTTTTGTTTTCAAGAAAGACACTACTGCAGAAAAAGCATTGTAACCAGTCATATTCAGTCCTTCATGAAGCTTCTTTCACTTGTACCCTTATTACAGTTTTAAACATTGTGATTCAAAATAATGGCAAATGGGAACATGTTTTACTTACATATATATATATATATACTGTGTGTGTGTCATACTCTGTTCCCAACCCACACTGGACAGCAACTGTGCCTTCAATATTACTATTTATTACTTTATATCAGCTGCTTCAAATGGGTATGTATACTGAATCTAGTTTGAAACAAACTATAATAATTGTTTCAGTCTTACTTTTAAAAAATTAATTTAATGGCAATTGAAAAAAAAATTTCTTTTGTCACAGGGGTTTAAGGAATGAAGGGTGCAGTAGTGAATTTCAATTCCTTTTTATATAAAAAAATTTAAAAATTAATTTTTAATAATAAATAACAATAATTTCCCTGCAGAATGCCATGAAACTAATAGGAATCTCATACACCTAAGTATTACTTGTGAACTAATGGACTAACAATCATTGGGTTACCAGGGTTAGTTACCAAAAAATTCACTTTTATGTTAAGTATATCAATTTCTGTTCTTCTGTTATTTTTTATCATGTTGTTAACATTAACTGTACAGTATAACTAATGTTGTAGTCCCAAAATTGTCACAGGGGGTGTATTCTAAGTCAGGGTATGACAATTCCCTACACAATAAATAGTTTCNGTTGTAGTCCCAAAATTGTCACAGGGGGTGTATTCTAAGTCAGGGTATGACAATTCCCTACACAATAAATAGTTTGTGTGACACGGAAGGTAATAAAAAATAAAAAAAAAGCAAATCCTTAGAAATTTATAAATAAATTTAGTTTTGAGTTTGGGATCAACTGCAAGAATTTTGCAAGTGTAAATTTGAACTTACNTAGAAATTTATAAATAAATTTAGTTTTGAGTTTGGGATCAACTGCAAGAATTTTGCAAGTGTAAATTTGAACTTACTGTAAATTTGTGTTGTTAAATATTCGCACTTCTCACGTATTAGGTGTGAAAATCTGTTTGAATGAACTTCAGAGCTTAAATTTTTTTTGTAATGGAATCACCTTAATTTTTTAACCTCTAGTAAAATTTTTAGCTGCATGGGCCTAAGCTAATATTCAAATTTTTATTTTAAAAGAAATTAATGAAGAGAATGAATATTTTAAGTAATTCAACCTTTCAGTATGAAAATTTCCATATTTAGGCTTGTGTATTATCTTGACATGGCAGAAGTATTATGCATACTATGTTTGNAGCTAATATTCAAATTTTTATTTTAAAAGAAATTAATGAAGAGAATGAATATTTTAAGTAATTCAACCTTTCAGTATGAAAATTTCCATATTTAGGCTTGTGTATTATCTTGACATGGCAGAAGTATTATGCATACTATGTTTGCTCCAGGTTTTGCAGATTTTTTTTAATTTATTTAAAATATTTTATGAACAGCTTAAGAAATTTTTTAATAGTTATTTTTATACTTACATTTACATGCATCGCATGCTTTCGAATTGAATGATCATGCAACAGCTAACAATACACAAAATTTAATGTACAATTGTAAAATACTAATTAGTAGTCATATAGTGACAACATTTATTAAAACATTAAGGATGAATCCTCAAGAATCTGGAAAAAAAAAAAATTGCAAAACAAAAGAAAAAAGATTTGTGTTGGGGCATTAACTACCCTCACTGGAAATGTGTCAAACAGCAAGTACATAGGTCAATTTTTTTTTTTTTTGAGTACTCAAAGTGCACATATTCCCATGATTGCACACACATGTTTGTGTGCAAGTACTGTTCGCTAACACAAATTCCCTGCTGGGGAAATAATTTCATATTCTTATTTTACCACACATGTGCATTGTTGATGTTTTGAAAAGTATGCATCGTTCATACTTGTGAGGACAGTAGCGACAGTGTGTGTTTTAAGTAGAAAGCTTGCAAAGGTAAGGACCATAAATACAGTCTTTGTTGATTACAAATTTCCTCTTCCTCAACCACTTACCATTATTATTGTACAGCTTGCACTGACCTTGTCTGGGCTTATAAGCATTTTATTTATCATCTTTTTTACTGCTGTGCAAACAGTTTTATCTACACTTATCAGCAGTCATATGGCTTCTTGTAAATTAGTCGGTAGCTACTGTGTGAGCAGTGCTGAGCATGGAAACTGCAAGACGTCGTCGTTTATTAGCCTTGGTAATTAAATGTAAGTATATGTTGCTCAAAATTACAAAAAAAAACTTGCTCGACATTTATAGAATAGTGAATCTGCTGTCTTGTATTTACTTTTCCTTGTATGCAGAAAAGTATTGATAACATTCTTAAATTCATGTAAACATTCGTAGACAGTTTTATTCTGATGCAGAATTAATTTTGATTGACGTATTTATGTGAGGTATGTAGTCATGCAAAGGTTTTAGCAAAACTGTGGAAATGGTGTAATTTTGAAAGGAAAATGAGTTATTATTTTAAAGTTTTTGTTAAAAATGTGTTTGTCATATGTCGGTTTATATCTCCTTCACATTACTATATAANAAACTGCAAGACGTCGTCGTTTATTAGCCTTGGTAATTAAATGTAAGTATATGTTGCTCAAAATTACAAAAAAAACTTGCTCGACATTTATAGAATAGTGAATCTGCTGTCTTGTATTTACTTTTCCTTGTATGCAGAAAAGTATTGATAACATTCTTAAATTCATGTAAACATTTGTAGACAGTTTTATTCTGATGCAGAATTAATTTTGATTGATCTTTTTATGTGAGGTATGTAGTCATGCAAAGTTTTTAGCAAAACTGTGGAAATGGTGTCATTTTGAAAGGAAAATTANAAAGGTTTTAGCAAAACTGTGGAAATGGTGTAATTTTGAAAGGAAAATGAGTTATTATTTTAAAGTTTTTGTTAAAAATGTGTTTGTCATATGTCAGTTTATATCTCCTTCACATTACTATATAAAAACCTGAATTAATTATTGTTTCATTTAAATATAAAGCTGCAGTTTATTAATAATATACCGATGGTATACTGTTTTTTTAAAAGCTGTACTGATTCAGGTTAGTAATTGAAACATTTTATGTTTATAAAATGTTTTGAGCCAATGATTTTCACTCAGATTATGTGAAATATTGTATCCGATGTTATTTTAAATAGTGAAAGTATATTCTGTTTTGAGTATGAAGCACTTGGTAGTGTAAGAAGGTAGAAAATAATTTTTAATCACTGAAAAGCAACATGTGGTGGAAATTTATACCAGAAAATTAAACCACTAGTTAAAATTTTTGATTGGAAGTTTTGTTTTTACATGTAGACTCTTCTGTAATAGTTTTTATGTTAATATTTTTGTGACCATTATTTTACAGTTATTAAAATAAAATTTCGCATGTACTAGTGATATTCAAGATATCCTACACAAGCTCAAACAACCATACACTGAAACTGGTGTAATACTAGGGTTAGTTGAGTGTGCCTTTACAAGCAAAATATCATCTTATATTCTTAAAAATAGTTCTTTCCATCCCTTATCCTTTCCCTCTTCCATAATGTGGNGTATACTGTTTTTTTAAAAGCTGTACTGATTCAGGTTAGTAATTGAAACATTTTATGTTTATAAAATGTTTTGAGGCAATGGAATATTGTATCCTCCGATGTTATTTTAATTAGTGAAAGTATATTCTGTTTTGAGTATGAAGCACTTGGTAGTGTAAGAAGACACAAAATAATTTTTAATCAGTGAAAAGCAACATGTGGTGGAAATTTAGACCAGAAAATTAAACCACTAGTTAAAAATTTTTGATTGGAAGTTTTGTTTTTACATGTAGACTCTTCTGTAATAGTTTTTATGTTAATATTTTTGTGACCNTGATTGGAAGTTTTGTTTTTACATGTAGACTCTTCTGTAATAGTTTTTATGTTAATATTTTTGTGACCATTATTTGACAGTTATTAAAATAAAATTTCGCATGTACTAGTGATATTCAAGATATCTTACACAATCTCAAACAACCATACACTGAAACTGGTGTAATACAAGGGTTAGTTGAGTGTGCCTGTACAAGCAAAATATCATCTTATATTCTTAAAAATAGTTCTTTCCATCCCTTATCCTTTCCCTCTTCCATAATGTGGNTACAAGCAAAATATCATCTTATATTCTTAAAAATAGTTCTTTCCATCCCTTATCCTTTCCCTCTTCCATAATGTGGTTGTGGTGGTGTATTTAAATGTGCCTGAAAATGTTTAAATGTAATAATTTTAATCTTTTGAATTTTGGTTTTGTACCACCTCTTGTAAAAATGTGTTCGAACTTTACATGGGGTTTATTGCATGCATTATAATTCATTGCACACTAATAATTATATTTTTTGTGCATGCAGTAATTGAAATATGTTAATCTCACACATGTGTCAATAACTGTTGTGTTGCACGTATTTCATAAATGTAGCTTTAATTTTGGATGATATGTTTTTTTGTTTTATAGCGCGTAAGCAAGAAATTATTAAGATGACTGAACAGCTGATAGAAGCTACAAATACTGGAGATTATGAAGCTTACACGTAAGTTATATATTCACAGTATTTACTTTTAACTTCTCACTATGTGACATGCACTTAACAGACAGTAAAACTAAATATTCAGATGTGTTTGAACTCAAAATTTTGAATTATACCCAAGATTATTTTCTTGAGTGGCATGCTTGTTATTCAAGCATTGCCACGTGTATGATAGAATATTTTGCAAATAATATTACTTAAGTGGATGCAGCAAACTGTGTCTGTTTTTTTTTTTTTTTTTTTTTTTTTTAATAATGGAAATAACAACTTGCCTATAATTTCTCGCTGGTACCTTGTTTATTCTGCCTTAAAGCGGGAAGGGATGGCTGAGTATAGAGTAACTGGGGAATGAAGAATTACTTTCCTCCTCCACCTCTTTGCTTGGGACAGGGGCTATGGTTAATTTAGCTGCTGGAATATTAGCAGCTCGCCTCCCACCAAGACGAACCAGGTTCAATTTCCTGGCGGGGTCGCTTCCTGAATTTTTGCATGTGGAAATCATGCCGGNCTCCCACCAAGACGAACCAGGTTCAATTTCCTGGCGGGGTCGCTTCCTGAATTTTTGCATGTGGAAATCATGCCGCATGATGCTGCTAGTTGGCAGGTTTTATTGGAGATCCCTTGTTTTCCCTACCCTTGTAGTCCAGCGCTACTCCACTTGCACCTCGCTTCACCCTCATCGGCTCTCAAGAGACTGTTTTCAAGAGCCGTCCAGATCTCTCTGCTCCACTCTTCTGTCTTGATGGTGGCACTCGCTGNCTCCCACCAAGACGAACCAGGTTCAATTTCCTGGCGGGGTCGCTTCCTGAATTTTTGCATGTGGAAATCATGCCGGATGATGCTGCTAGTTGGCAGGTTTTATTGGAGATCCCTTGTTTTCCCCACCCTTGTAGTCCAGCGCAACTCCACTTGCACCTCGCTTCACCCTCATCTGCTCTCAAGAGACTGTTTTCAAGAGCCGTCCAGATCTCTCTGCTCCACTCTTCTGTCTTGATGGTGGCACTCGCTGNGCTCTCAAGAGACTGTTTTCAAGAGCCGTCCAGATCTCTCTGCTCCACTCTTCTGTCTTGATGGTGGCACTCGCTGCTGTCAACACTGAGAGCAGGCCTTTGCAAGTGCTACCTGGCAGCGTAGTGATAGGTGCATTGCCAAGTCCAGGTTCCATTGACCATCCACCACAGGCACTGTATTAGTTGAATGCTGGGCTTCCAGCAGGAGGGGAGTGGTGCTAATCCAGACTCATCTACAGAAGAACCACTGTCTGGGTTTCTTAACCACTCTGCGACACTTGACCACCCTTCATGCTTCTCCTGATCCCATCAATTCAACAGCGGACGGTAAGAGTACCAGCCTTGGACGGATAAAGTGTACGCCGACGTGCTTGTGAACCGTCGTCTATAAGGATGTATGTTGTGCACCCAAAGCCTAGAAGTGTGGGTTCGCTAAGGGAAACCCTTGCACCTACATCAGATACCTAAATCACCTGTATATGCAAGGNCTAAGGGAAACCCTTGCTGCACCTACATCAGATACCTAATCACCTGTATATGCAAAGCACTGAACTGATAATGCAGACTTTGTCATCAACTCACCTGTATTAGTCTTAAATTGGTAACCTTGATGTATAGCATAATAATAAACATTAAGGTGTGTTGTATATCCCTATACTAATTTAAATACCCTCATATCTATACGATTGATTGTGAAAACTTCTACGACGCACAATTTTAAAGTAATGTCCGTGTAGAAATTGCCACCTATCGGTACTGAGAACCCAGAGATCAAATGCGCTGTTCCATTGTTTTGTTTCAGTAGCTAGTTTTTGTCCATTTTGTTGCAGTCAGATTCATGTTGGATACTGTGTGTGAGTAATTTAAAATGAGTGTGACAATGAAGAGTCCCACCAATTGTGAAGTCCACACTGTGAACTGGGTTTTGTTAGCGAAAAACAACAGTGCAGCTAGATCCACAGAAAAATGTGTAAAGTTTATGGGCCAATTATGCACAATAATGTGATGAAGCTATGCGTGTTGAGTATAGATTTTGAATGTTGGTTACTTATAGTGAGAGAATCATAGTTTTCAGACTCACACTTTTAAAAAGAGTCCCTCATTAGCTAAATGGTTTTTCATAAATTTATATACACCTACCTAGCACTACTATAGAGTCAACATTCAAGACACCTAGGAATGTTAATTATTACGAACTTGTGATAGAAGCTGAAACCTTAGTTCCATTGGAAATTTACGCCTGATAAAGCATGAACGTCACTAGATTTGCAAGTATCCTGGAAACAGTAATTAGATATTAAATTTGAACACAAGCTATCCAACTAATGTGGATTAAATCAAAGAATGTTTTCTATTAAGGAACCCATCTCCCTGGCTCTCAAATGCTTACATAATGTTTGGATTCCATTATTTTTGATGAAACCGCTTAACATGTTCTCACTGTATTTATCTACGAAAACAACACTTGCTTCAGAAGAGGTAGGAATGGTGATTTCAGAATCTCATGTGCACTTGAAATGCTGATTAAGTGAACCAGTTGCAAAAGTTTGCTGTAAGTCATAGAAAAAACCATAATACTGTCCGACAAAAAACTTGGAAACAAAAGCAATAAAATAAAAATAAATGAGTGAGTGTTAGCTGTTGTCTAGAAATACGTGAATAGTATGTAAATCATTCCATAGAAGGAATTGAAGCATATGTCACAAACAAAAAAAGTGACTAACAAACAGCAAAACAACATGGATAGTGTACAGTAGAGTCTCTCTAGTTCGACATATAGACGGGACCAGGCCCTGTCGGATTACAAAGATCTGTCGGACTACTAGATGTTAAATTGGTGGCGGTGAATTCTCAAACAAATAGAGAGATAATTAATCAAACAACCTACGAAAGTTAATAAAAAATTAAGAAGAAGGGACTGACATATATGTTGATTATATTAAATTTACAATATAGCATCAGGTCTTTTTTCACCAGTCTCAAGGTTACTTTCTTCAACAGCAATTTTTTGAATGAGAAAATTATCAATTTTTGTTTGCCTCCTTGTGGTAAAATATTCTTTGAAAACAGTTTCTTGAAGTCTTCTTAAAACCAACACATCAATAGCTGAAATGTCATTATTTTCTGCCCACGTTAGGTTAGGCATGTCTTAAATGCACTGACAGTGACACTGTGTTGTACAGCGCAACATTCTAATGTTGTGTATAGTGAACAATTTCTGAGTCAGTCATTAACTGATTATTTTCCTCTTCATTTCCGGTGAGCCAATCATTGANTGTGTATAGTGAACAATTTCTGAGTCAGTCATTAACTGATTATTTTCCTCTTCATTTCCGGTGAGCCAATCATTGATTTCATCAATAGTCAGACTTTTTGGTTCACCTGTGCACAACTTGGCAATGGTTTCGTGGAGCTGTGCAATTTCTTCTTGGTTTTCCTCGTTATTATTTTGTTTTATTTTCTTTCGGTACTGTTCTAGCAAAGGCAGCGTGGGCCACAATTTAGTCCATGAAGTTACTAACACCTTAATGGATATATTTTCCCATGCATGAGCAAGATTAAAAATGTATTTTACATTAGTAGCCTTCAGATATTCAAGGATGCTTTCTAGTTTGCTTATGATATTATAAAGAAGACTTTTTTGTAATTGAGTATTGACTGTTTGTATTATGTTCTGATCCATGGGATGAATCATGGACATGACGTTAGGTGGTTAAAACATGGCTTTAACAAAGCCATCTTTTGAAAGTTTATCCTCATTNGATGAATCATGGACATGACGTTAGGTGGTTAAAACATGGCTTTAACAAAGCCATCTTTTGAAAGTTTATCCTCATTGGGATGTCCTGGGCAGTTGTCTAACAGCACCAGTGCTTTTTGTGGCAGTTTTTTGCTGTTAAAGAAACTTTTTAACAGAGAGTACAAACTGCTCGTTTAACTATTCTGTAAACAATTCTTAGGCCATCCATGCCCGGCTCTGGTTTTTGTATTTGACTGGGAGATTTTTCGCATTTTTGAAAGCACTAAGGTTTTTAGATTTTCCTATAACCAATAAGCCAAGCTTATGTATACCACTAACATTTGAGCATGGCAAAAACATTATTCTATCGTTTTGCCATTTTTCGACCAGGAGCACAAGTTTCTTCTTTGTGGACAAATATTTTCTTTGATAAATGTTACAAGCACAGCTAACAGAGCGCACTTTCTTACTACACACTCTATGTGTATCACAAGTAGAAAGCAACCGACCGCAGACGGCCTCTCTCGCACGCATGCATCAACCAGTGGTGACATGAGAACTGCTGAGTCAGCAGTGGTCCCCGGAGTGTCAAGACTGCTGGATGTGCTGGACCGGTGAAGTGTCTGACTGTAGAAACTTTACTACAGAAAATATCAAAATAACCGCATGAAACAACAAAGACAACACAGAAGAATGCAATGGCTAGAACAGATTCACACACAGACGACATGATGAGGACAACACGGATGAACGCAACAGGCATAATTTGACAACAGGTGTGACAGTTCGAGAACTGGAATCTCTTCCTGACTTCAAGCATGAACACACACAGTCTGTACGTTTTCCTCAGACTCTGTGTGTGTGCATGCCTAAAGACAGGTCTTGATTCTAGTTATCAGAAGAACTTTTCATGTGCCTTTATCTGTGTTGTCCCTCTTTGTGTGTGCATCTGTTCTAGTCATTGTGTTAATTTTTGTTGTCTTCCTTGTTTCGTCCAGTTATTTTGCAATTTTTTGTATACACCATTTTTTGTTATTTGTCTGTCTGTCACTCATACTGGTGTTCTTATGCATCTTTTTTCCTTGCAATCTCAGACCAAATCCATTCAGTGAAAATATTTTTTTTTATGTTATTTCTTTTTCTGAAGTTTTTCTGTTATATTGCGGTTTTCTGCTACTTCAAAGTGTTGCAATGCCATATGTCCAAATATTTGTTCAATTATTCACTCACTTCCATTGCAAGAATTGTTTAAAGATCATGTTTGAAATACCGTTTCAGACCCTTCCAACATAGCTAAACACTACCTTTCCGGACAGCCGTATCTGAAAATATACTATTTGAGTTCATACAAAAGTGAGATAGAAATCTAGTTTAAACTCTGTTACAGATTTTTCCCTAATAAAAGTATAGGGTCACCATTAAGTCCCATAGTCACATGTAATACAACAAAAATGCTGCATACTGGTTCAGTTTTGTGCACGGCAGCGATGGGAAACTTGGTGCAAGTGTCAGAATCACTCTTATCTCTCCCTTATTTGCGTACCTCAGACACAGTAAATGGCTCCAGGTAGGCTAGCAACTTAAGCTCTTATTTTGGTGCATATTTTTTTCTTTCAATTCTTGGGTTCTGTTGTCAAATAATTTTTGTGTCAACGCAAGCATTGTATTATTTTAATTTAACGTCTTTGTTTCAGAAAAATTTGTGATCCACACCTGACAGCATTTGAGCCAGAGGCTCTAGGTAATTTAGTCGAAGGAATGGACTTTCACAAATTTTACTTTGATAATGGTAATTACTGCTTCTTATTTGTATTTCTCCTCTTGAATGTTTGTCATATGTGTTAGTTCTCTTCCCTGTTAGTCTTTTTTGTTATGAGAACTGTAACCTGTTATGGAATGCCAAGAATTTGATCAATAATAGGTGATGCACGTTTATGGATATTGTAACATTGCAATAGTAATAAAAATTTTAAATGTTTTTGCCAGTGTACAATTTTTTAAATCAGTGAAGTGTTATATGTATTGAATGTTTTTCTTTCATTTTTGTAATTTTGCTCAAATGTTTAATTTGTTTCCACTAATTGCATTTCCAAGTTTTCTTTCTTGTATTTTGAACATTTTGTCTGTGTTTGTTATTAATATTAAAATCAATATTAATTGCTAACATTTTTTAATTAAATTGATTTTATAATAATATGTTGAAAATATGACAAAAACTAACATGAATGTCTTTTAATAAAATTACAGTGAAGTTTACTATTTTTTAAAATCTTCCTTGATGTTCAGTATTAATTAACCAGATACAGTACACCATTATACAAGCTATATGCTTGATCCCTTAATTTTAAAAATTAAGGGAGTCTTAGCTCACTTTTGTTGAGAATGTGTAATTTATATTAACCTACAATCTGACCTACATTGTTTTTCAGTTCATTGTCCCATTTTACCCATTGTGGCTGTACAATTGTATCAGTAACCTATTTTGCTGTACCTACCTTGCTTTAAAATCAAACTATCTCTTAATGTTAGTGTCTGACTGGAACATCTTTGGGTTGTACATACCTATTTGTTGTAGTCTAGTCATCAACCTCTTTCTTTCGTTAACTCTTCCAATCATACATGTGCAGCTTTTAATGCACACTTATCCAATCCTGCAATACTCTGCTTCACACTGTCTCTTTTGTCTTTTTTTTACCCATCTTTCCCCACTCTTCTATGAGGTTATTTGCTATCCTTATCTAATTGAAACATATTATTGAGTATTCTTTTTCCAGTTCTATATATCTTCTATTGATGCAAACAGTTTTTCTTCAGTGTTTGTTTGATCCTCATGTCTTAATAGCTGTATGTTATTTACAGAACATTTTGCCTCCTGGTCCATAAACTGTCCATCTGAAAGTTCCTTCTTATTTTTATCTCGTACTCCACATAAACTCGTTGGCTCTTATTCACTCTTTATATACACACATCAACAAAAGTTTTGCATCACCCCGATATGTTGTGTCTGTGTGTGGCTATAGTGACCGTTCCTGTGCTGATCGGAATGCCACCCCGTGCGTTGTTTGTAACCATGCAGACAGCTGTATGTAGCCCCACCTTCGGGCCGAACGCCACCCTCCAAAGGGTTGCTGCGTTTCACTTGACGTGGAGCACCAGCGAGTAAGCATTAGAGGTGTGTTTGGAACAGTGTATGGACATCCATCATGCCACGAAGGACACTTTCGACCGTTGATCAGGTCCGCATAATCACGTTACGTGAAGAAGGCTTGTCAACCAGGGAAGTTGCTCGACGTGCACACCGGAGTCAAAGTGATGTGGTGCAGACATGGAATCTGTTCTGATTGACAGATAGTGTTGAGGACTTGGCCCGCACAGGCCGTCCACGTTTGACAACTACAGGTGATGATCAATATCTGCGACTGTTGGCTCAGAGGAACCCCGGGCTGACTGCTCCGGTACTGAATTCAGAGTTTTTGGGGGCTACAGGACGGCATGTGTCCCATCAAACTGTGAGGAGACGGTTTCATGATGCGAATCTACATTCCCAATGACCGTGGCGAGTTCCACCTCATATTCCACAACACCATGTAGACAGTTACAGATGTAATGTTATGGAATTATACTCGCACGCACGCGACCGTGTCATCGCCATAGCTCCGCCATGTTGACTGACTTGTCGTTGTCCTGTTTGCATACATAAACATAACTTGTACATAAAAATAACCTACATTACACCTCCCCTTCTTTCTACTGTTTTACTATTCTTGGTTTACTGTTCTACTACTTCTATGCTAATTCAGTTAAGCTTAGTCTTCTACAAATTGAGCCTTTGTGGTTGTATCACTCTCTGTCCACTGTATGTCTGATAGTCTAATGCACCTGGCCTTGAAACCACCCTTGCTCTGGTTTCTTCTTGAGGAAACCCTCAAAAATGTGAACCTCTTGGAGAGTCTGTAAGTGACGCTGGCTTCCCTGCTCTGGAATCCTCAGGCTGCTTTGCTAAAGACTGCTGCTGCTGTTGCTGCTCTTCTTCCTCCTTTTCTTCTGTCTCTGTCATACGTCTGCGGTGTACAGCCAGGATGTAGCTGTCTTGTTTGTTAGTCTTTCCATTAACTGTTCTCTCTGATTTGCTACTAGGTGCTGGAATCGACTGTACTCTGTTCCTCCTGACTGTGCTGTTTGGATGATGTACAACCGAAGAAACTGTGTTTTTGCATACACTTTTCCATAACGTTTCAGATCCGGGATCCTGACCTGTTCTCCGACCTCCAGCTGCGACAGATCCTTCGCACCACGTCTCCTATCAAAATTAAGTTTGTTGCGTTCTTTCAATCGCTTGTCTCCGGCCCGAAACTCGTCAAGATCGGGATGTTGCCTTAATGTCCGTTGACTGGTACGGACTATCAGCAAGGTGTTTCTCAGTTTTCTGCCAAACAGGAGTTCTGACGGAGATAACCCATTTTCTAGAGGAGTTGCTTTTTAGGCAAGCAAACGTAGGTTGGTGTCTTCTGATTTTGACAATATTTGCTTAGCTATTTTTACTGCATTCTCTGCCTGACCATCTGATTGGGCAAACTTGGGGCTGGATGTAGACAGAGCAAACCCATAGTCCTTGGCAAAATGTTTGAATTCGGCCAATGTGAATTGTGAACCACCATCTGTACGCACCACCTCAGGACAGGTATACCATGCCGAGCAAAGATGTTTTTGATTCGTGAGACATTGGTTGCTGATGTAGTATTTGGCAGTTGAACAACTTCAAAGAATCTTGAAAAATAGTCATGTAAAACTATATACTTTTGCCTTCCAAGTTCAAAGATATCCATTCCATGTGAAAGCCATGGTCCATGTGGTAGGGCTGTTGTTTCCATAGGCTCCGCTCTCTGACATCTCAGCTCCAAACACTGATGACATTTTTTCACTATTTCTTTGATTTTGCTAGATATACTGGGCCACCATACCAAGTCTGCTGCTTGCCTCCAACATTTGGTGATCACCATGTGCCCTTCATGAATTCGTTGCAGCATCTCACGTCGCAGCTGTCTAGGGACAAATATTCTATTTCCATACATGATCAACCCCTTGCAGTAAGACAGCTGACCTCGATGTGCCCAGAATGCAGTCTTTTTAGCCTCTAGACCTTCCAGTATTTGTTCTTTCAATAGGCAACACTCTGTATCACTTTCTTGAGCCTTCTTCAGTTCTTCTAGCCTTGTGTCTAAGAATGGTATATGTGCGATGACTGACTGTATGAACAGGTCTTCCTCTTCTGCCTCACTACTGTTACCATCAGGAGGGTTCACTGGGGACCTCGACAAGGTATCTGGGATTTAAGAACACTTTTCTGTACATGTACGACTACATACTCAAAACATATCAGAAGCATTCTTAGTCGTTGCAACCTTGCTGTGAAGTCAGCCAACTGTTTGTTTTTGCAGCAGTGGCACTAACGGTTTATGATCTGTAAGAATTGTTACTTTCAAGCCAAGGATGTAATCACAGAATTTTTCACATGCCCAGGTAATGGCAAGGGCTTCTTTCTCAATCTGTGCATATATCTTTTCCACTTCAGTAAAATACTTTGATGCATACAACACAGGTCGCCACTCACCTCCTTGTCACTGCTCCAGCACGGCCCCCAGTCCATATGAAGAGGCACCTGCAGCAATTCTTGTTTCTGCACCCCTTTGGCACAGAGCTATTGCTGGCTGCTTGCAGAGCTCTTCCTTTAGCTTACCTACAGCCACGCATTCTTCTTTTGCAGAAGCTCTCTAAGTGGTTCAGTTTTTTCCGCCAAGTGTGCTATGAACTTCATGACATAATTAACCATACCCAAAAATCTACGCAGTTCGGTAGGGTCGGACGGTTCGGGCATCTCCATTATTGCTCTAACTTTCCTACTATCTGGCTGAACTTTGCCCTCACTGATTTTATGACCGAGGAAGTTAACAG
The DNA here is from genome assembly GCA_002778355.1 of Clitarchus hookeri. Lineage (NCBI taxonomy): Eukaryota > Metazoa > Arthropoda > Insecta > Phasmatodea > Phasmatidae > Clitarchus > Clitarchus hookeri. The sequence goes on from NQII01005783.1 coordinate 31,158, forward strand.
TAGTAACACCAAATTAATATTTCTCTTTATTAAGAGACATGCCTGCTTTCTGCAGTCGCGCAGGACCTATTTTACTCTCTCGTTGTGTTCTTCTACTGTGCTGCCAAATGTCAAGATGTCATCCACCTGATTGACTACCCCTGATGCACCTTCAAGTATGTTTTGCATCTGCCGCTGGTAGTGCTCTGGTCCTGAATTCATTCCGCTGTAAAAAGTAATGTCCAAATGGAGTCAAAAATGTTGTTAATGGAGCACTGGCTTCTGCTAGAGGCACCTGCCAAAATCCACTTGATACATCGAGCAGGATCGCCAGTGAAGAATGGGACAACTTGAACTAAGGCTGGCTTGATGATCTAGTGGACGGTATGCCACAACAGATTGCAGCCTGTATCCGAGCAAGGGGACGTACCACCACATATCAATGTGTATTAGGAGTGATGTGTAAGTCACTTCATGTGAAACAGATATTGTTTTCTTGTACAGNATGGAGTCAAAAATGTTGTTAATGGAGCACTGGCTTCTGCTAGAGGCACCTGCCAAAATCCACTTGATACATCGAGCAGGATCGCCAGTGAAGAATGGGACAACTTGAACTAAGGCTGGCTTGATGATCTAGTGGACGGTATGCCACAACAGATTGCAGCCTGTATCCGAGCAAGGGGACGCACCACCACATATCAATGTGTATTAGGAGTGATGTGTAAGTCACTTCATGTGAAACAGATATTGTTTTCTTGTACAGNACCACCACATATCAATGTGTATTAGGAGTGATGTGTAAGTCACTTCATGTGAAACAGATATTGTTTTCTTGTACAGAATTGTGTTTTATTTGGTTTGATGAGCTGGACGTATTGCAAATGTAGTACCCACCCACATGCCTCAGGGCCAGTCGTTGGTGTCCATGTCATGCACGACATAATACATGGGTGGTGCAAAACTTTTGTTGATGAGTGTATTAAAACTGCAATCCTGATGAGAATTTTAAAATATGTACTGTTGTATAAAACTATTAAAGGTGAATTACAGGTGAATAGGTGATGAGTCTCTCACTGTAAATATTAAGATTAGTTGTAAACATAAAAAGCATCAAATCTTTGTAACAATATAAATACAGGTGTACAGTTCTCAACTCCATCACGTTGTATGATATTGAGTTTTGTCCAGTAGCATCTCAGTGTCTTGTGTAATTACTAATTACTATACATAGAATCCCTATTAGCCCCACTTCACATTTGCCATGAAAACGCTGTAAGTATAATGTATAACTATCACTGAAATTATTTTTAATATACATGACAATATATTTTATTTCATTAAATTCATAGATTGGTTAATAGAAAATCCATTTAAGAGTGATTGGAAATGTAATACATAGTTAAAATGTGTTTTATAGTAAAAAAAAAAAACACACAATTTTAGTTACAAAAAATATGTCAGGCAAGATTACCAAGGAATAAGTGCTAGAACTTTCTTTATTTCAAATATAACAATTTAGAGATCATTCTTTGAAATGTTACATTTGGAAATATTTTTGTCATGTATTTATTTATTTGTGTGGTACATTTTTCACGTTCTCTGTATTTTAGTCACGAAACAACAGTAAACCAAACCAANTGTATTTATTTATTTGTGTGGTACATTTTTCACGTTCTCTGTATTTTAGTCACGAAACAACAGTAAACCAAACCAACATATACTGAAAAGTGCCAATTGATTCAATACTTATATAATGGTGTCAGTAATTTTTTTTACACAAAATTACGAATGCAACCTTAAAACATGTNCAATTGATTCAATACTTATATAATGGTGTCAGTAATTTTTTTTACACAAAATTACGAATGCAACCTTAAAACATGTGATACAGGATATCTTTTGTGTCTGAACAAGTATAAATAAAGCCTTGTCTAAAATTGACTTGACACTAAATGTTAAATACTGAACATTACAAGAACAACTGCCTTGCCTACAGTTGATGTTAACAGATAGAAAAATAAAAGGAGTAGGTTTTGTAAAGAGAAGTATTTTGAATCAAGTTGTTAAAGTATAAAAATACTAACCATTATAAAGTATGTTGCTGTTGATTATTATAAATAATATTGAGTTTGCATTCTTTGTAGTTATGCTAAACTATTTTTGAATGCTTTTTAATTAATTTGTTACCTAATTTCGCGCAACAAACTAGAATAAGAAATTTACGATTATGAGTCTTAACTGTTATCTGTTGGCAAATGTACATACTATTTGTTTACGCTTGTTTGTGGTTTCATAAATTATGATTGATTGGTGTTAAATGTTTAATTATGCTAAANTTTGTGGTTTCATAAATTATGATTGATTGGTGTTAAATGTTTAATTATGCTAAAGTGGGTTGTAGCAATGCTCATTATTCAACATGTTTTTAATACTTACTGTAACACCTTATGGTAACACCAGGTCAGCTGTAGCCAGGGCAACAACCTTTGAAGGTAAAGGGCTCGTGGAAGGAGTGAATAAATATAGACTACACATCAGATATCTGCGAGCTTGAGCAATGCCACAAGGAAGGATGACATTGCTAACTATTCCTGGAATCCATTAGACAGAGTGTGAGGGATGGATGTGTAACTGAGGAGATTAATGCCTGCTGCATTGTGTAAAGAATAACAAAAAAAAACATTTTCCATGTTGATCTATTTTTTGATCTCTTCCTGGAAAACGAACCTGCTGGAAATTACTTGGAACACTCAGGTGAAGCTGATGGAGAAAAAAAAACCACTTCACCGCTCACAATCGGCACAGAAGAAGAGATCCACCCTGAACTACAGTAGGAAAACATGAAATAAATATGCTCTCAAAAAAGTGAGCTAGATTTGTGGGTGGCCAGAAACCTGGCATGGCACATAGAGGACATTGCAAAACTGAAGACTACTGTTGAGCTAAAAACTGAAAGAAGATACCCAAGAAGGGATGGACATCATAACTCATTCCCTGACGTGGTAACTTTTCAGGCATGTAACTCTGATGTAGATGAACCAAAAACTCTACGTGATATATTCTTATCAAGGGACAAGACTAAGTGGGAAGCTGCCATGCAGGATGAGTACAAATCTTTAACTGACAATGGTACATGGGTGTTGGTTGGCAGACCTAAATGTAACAAAGTAGTTAAGAACCAGTGGGTGTTTAAGTTGAAAACGGGAGTTGATGGAAAATTTCATCCATTATAAAGCCAGGTTACTTGCCAAGGGTTTCACTCAGGATTATGGAATGGACTACGAGGAGACATACTCACCAGTTGTGAGGCATTCAACTGTTTGCATGCTCTTCGGATTAGTGACAGAACTGAACTTGAACATTGATCACTTAAATGTAAAGACAGTTTTTCTTAATGGTGAATGAAGCAGCCAGAAGAATGGAGCAGCCAGAAGAATTTGTAGTTCAGAGTCAGGAAGTTCAGGTATTACTCTTCAAAAAGGCAATGAATGTGTTGAAGCAAGCATCGAGAACTTGGAATCAGAAACTCCATACTACATTGACAGAAATAGGGTTTGAAAGGTTAAAATATGAACCTTGTATATTTTTATTGATTACCGCTAGCTTAATAATGTGACGAAGAAAGACTCTTATCCACTACCAATAAAAGACGATGCACTGAATAGCCTATCAGGTTTACGATGGTTTTCTACTTTATTGAAGATCGGGTACTATCAGTGCGAGGTGGCCCTAGAGGACTAAGAGAAGACTGCATTTTGTGTCCAATCAAAAGGAACCTGTCNCCTGGAATCCATTAGACAGAGTGTGAGGGATGGATGTGTAACTGAGGAGATTAATGCCTGCTGCATTGTGTAAAGACTGCATTTTGTGTCCAAGAGAAGACTGCATTTTGTGTCCAATCAAAAGGAACCTGTCAATTCAAAGTTATACCTTTTGGGCTGTGTAATGCACCTGCCATCTTAGAACACCTAATGGAAAAAGTTCTCACGTTAGACAAATGTCAGGTTTACCTAGACAATATTGTCATATCATATATAATTCTGCGAGCACCTATCACGCCTAGACTCCATGTTCCAGAAAGTGGTTGCAGCTAACCTGAAACTGGTTCCTAAAAAGTGCCATCTTTTTCGAAAGGAAATTAATTTCTTGGGACATATAGTCTTGGCCCACGTAATTGAAACAGACCCCTAGAAGACCAAAGCAAGAAGAGATTGGCCGCCACCGACTGACGAAATCAAAGTGCTGATTTGTCTGGGTGTATATGCTTCCTACTATTGGTTAGTACGTGGGTTTGACATGACTGTCAAGCCACTGTGTACATTGTCTCAGGCAAAAATGAAATTTCATTGAAGAACTTGGTGTGAAGTTGTTTTTAGCAAGCTAAATAAAATTCTGATATTTCCCACAGTCCTGGGTTTCTCAGACAGTGAGGGTATTTTCATTCTGAATACTGATGCTCGTGATGTAGGCTTCGGAGCTGTGTTATATCAGATTCAGGATGGGAAGGAGAGGCCATTAGAATACTTCATTAAGGTACTGCACAAGCCTGAGAAAAATTACTGAGTGACATGTAGTGAGCTTTTGGCTGTGGTGAAGACAGTTTCATACTTCAACCCCAACCAATATGACAGACATTTAATTCTAAGAACCAACCATGTTTCATTATGCTGGCTACTAAATTTCAAGAACCATGAAGGTCAAATAGCCTGGTGGATACAGCATCGTCAGTAATATGATTTTGAATTGCAGCACAGATCTGAATGTCTTCACAGAAATGCAGATTCACTTTCTAGGAGGCCATGTGAATCATTCTGTCATCATCAATGTCAGGAAGAAAATATTGGTGAATCGCTGAGGGTATGGAGGACAAGAGTTAAAGTTTCTGTATCTTGTAATGGGTCACCTACATGGAGTGATGAGGGAATTAGGATCTCACCTTGCACCCAGTACTAGAGTGGAATGAAGTTGGCTGTTGGCCAAAATGGGAATAGATATCCAACCTGAGCACAGCAGTCAAATCGTACTGGGCAGAGTGGAATTCCCTTGTACTGAAGAATAGTATGCTTTACACGAAATGAGAAAGTAATGATGGGAAAAACACACTTAATCCTTCCAGAATGCAGGGTCCCCAAAGTCTTAAAGGAACTTCATAAAACGGCAACCAGTAGTCACAAGACCTTCAACAGAGTTATACTGAGAGTCTACTGACTCCATTGTTGGGAAGATGTTGAGAAGTGGTACCAAATGTGTTACATCTGCACCACAAGGAAGGGCCCAAGGACATGTGGACAAGGTCGTCTCCAGAAATACAATGTTGGAGCCCCATTCACGAGAATGGCCATTGATAGTCTGGGCCCCTTGCCTGCCACTGGTAGCCCAAGATTACTTCATTATGTATACTTATGGCATTCCCCTCCCAAGCCAAGAAGCATGTACTGTGGTTGATGCACTCATACAGCTTGTCTTCTCAAGGTTTGGGGTGCCACTAGAACTCCATCCCAATCAGAGATGAAATTTTGAAGCTGCTATGTTTCAGGATGTAACAAAAATTCTGGGGATGAAGAAGACTAGGACTACACCCTTACACCATCAGTCCGATGGAATGTCAATTTTTGTGGCAGACACCCAAAAGGACTGGGATTCAAAGGTGTAATTTTTTCTACTTGGTTACAGCTCTGCAGTTCAAGAGTCTACGAGGGTAACACCATCAAGGATGCTGTTTGGGAGAGAGCTACTCCTCCCTAGTGACCTGCTGTTTGGGCAGCTGATAGAAGAGGAAACTGTCGCCAGCGAACTACGTCAAAAGTACCTCAGAGTAAATACTGACAGGACAAAAATGCGGTATGACAAAAGAATGTCGGGTGAGGTATTTCAAGGACAACTGATGTGGCTGAACAACCTACAGTGGCGAAAAAGATGATACCTAAAGCTACAGAAATGTTGAGAAGGCCCCTACAGGATTCTGAAGCAGTTCAGAGATGTGATCTTTCGAATTTTTGGTTAAGGCTCTTGGGTTGTTCACATTGACATTGACAGACTGGCACTTTACGAAGGTCCGGACATTGCAGAATATGTTAAGGATGAACTGACTTCAGGTGGGGGCAGTGTTACATGTAGATGCTCCGCATACTTTCCCTAGCCCCTCCCTCTCGGGCATGCAAAACACAGTGCTCCAAATGCATTACCAAATACTGTAAATAAGAAGGCAGGGTTACAAGCGGACCACCATGAAATATTCATGTATGCCTCCCCTGACCCTGGAATATTGAATGACTTGGGTGTTCATTGCACAGATTTTATGGTTATCACCTCCCTTTTCCCTAAGCGCGACTTGTGGGGTGAAGAATCTCCTGGGCTGCATCGGCTAAGCTATATAAGTTGCGGCGTGCTTCTGAGACAAGAGTATGGAGCTTTGTATGGCCACGAGCACCAGGTGTGTGAAACGATCAGAACAGTGTCACATTGACCAACAAGGGTAGTGTGCAAGCATCAGGAGAGTAGAGAGAGACGTACAAGCTAGACTGTGGGATAGTGGTACTGGATGTGTGAGTGACAGACATGTAGAATGATGTGAATGTATGGCGAAATTTTGGTCATATATGTGTAAATAAGAAGTGAGGATTAAGTGACTGTAGCTAGTATAAAGACAGTGGCATTGACTGTAATTAGAACTGAGAGTGGTGCGTTCTTTGCTAGCATAATATTGAAGTAGTATATATATAGGCAGTTTACTGTTGTTTATAATAGCTGTGTGTATTTGATACCATCTATACTAATATTATAAATGCGAAAGTGTGTTGTTTTGTTTTTTTGTTTGTCCTTCTTTCACGTTGCAATGGAGCAATGGATCGACGTGATTTTTGTACAGAGATAGTTGGAGGGCCGGGAAGTGACATAGGCTACTTTTTATCCCAAAAAAATATCTCATTCCTTCAGGAAAATTTTTTTAGTAAAAATAGCGCTTAGGGTACAATGCTGCGTCAATGTAAGTTGTTAGTGTGGGACAAAAGCACAATGTCACACAAAAAAGCAATAGAGGCCCTAAACCGAACTCTACAGGATATACGAAACAATACAGACATTATGGGAGGAATTGTTGTATTACTGGCTGGTGACATCCGCCAAACTCTACCAGTGATTCAGAGGGGCACACATGCAGATGAAATCAAAGCCTGTCTCAAGTCGTCAAGCTTATGTGCAAATGTCAAGAAATTCAGTTTGACGACAAATATGAGAGTGCACCTCTACAATGACGTTGATACAGGACATTATGCTGATACACTATTAAAAATTGGAGGTTAGAAACAGATGCCGAGGGCTGTGTGTCACTAACGGGGGATTTTAGTAATTTGGTACAGAGTGATATGGAACTGATTGCTAGCGTTTACCCAGATCTACAAAGAAATATAAATGACTACCAGTGGCTATGCAAAAGAGCAATTCTAGCTCAAAAAAAGACATCATTAGTGCTCTGTTCTGTGTTTATGATCAGTGTCTGTCTACTAACAAATACCGTTATTTCTCCCTATAAGTTTGTTACTATAACCACGCAAGCAACATTCAATGACAAAGTTTTTCCCCTTGCACTCATTGAAATTGAAAAGCAAGTGCAGACGTCAGGAGAAAGTATAAAAAGCATGGACTTTATTTTAAAAAAACCTAAACAATAATTCTGTAGTCCACATGAGTGAAGCCGCGGGCACAGCTAGTTGTAAATAAATTAAGAAATTAAATTTACTTCTTTTGTTTTTAATAATACCTCCATCCCTCATGAACTCGGTTACGCCTCATGCAACCTGTAACAATAAATACATTTATATAAAGGAAATTATTCATTAAAATGCCTTAACACTGTGCTGTGGTCTTCAGAGCAGCACATAATATCATCACTTTTTTTACCTTTGTACTGTTGTAGAACTGAAATTTATGTATCACAGAGTAACAGGAGCACCAGTAATAGAAAGTTATTTTATTTGACTGTTGGTTTGGTTTACAGTTTAATTAGTGAGCATGTTTTGAATGCTGCTAATGTGAAATATTCATAATTCACATTTATATTTTATTTATGTTTGTTTATTTTTGAATGCTTTTTATTGTCTCAAAACCAGTTTCCATCTTTGTGTTTTTTAGTGTTTCTTTGCATTGTAGAGTTTGCTTTATTTTGGTATGTGTTGTTTACCTTATATAGTTATATACTTAGCTGAATGACATATTTAAATACAAAAATATATTATGTCTTCAGTAGAGAGGGCATGCTGTTTTTGGATAAATTCTCATATTGTATATTAATCAGTGGTTTCAATATATTTTGGGTAAACGACAGCAGTACATTAATTTGCAGGCGTAATATGGTATATTTAATAACATGTACAATGCATGTGTCAAAGTAATTTCAGTCAAATTAAGTGTATTTTGTATCATTTGTCCTGTGTGTATCCACAAGTTGAAAATAAATTAAATGTTTAATTCTGAACCAAAGATATGCAAAGCTATCTAAAAGTACTCAGAGTTGGTCATTTTGTTTATTATGACTTTGTTGCACAGAGAAAAAACAAAACGTGTTTTTCTGACAATAGAAACGAAAAACAAGCTCTCAGACTTCTCTTGTCCTCAGTAAAAATTAATGTAATTGTTTCTGACTGCTTAGAATATATGTTTTGTAAAAAAAGAAATTACTTTATTCAGGGAAAGTTTAAAGTTACAAATTAAATCAAAAATAGTGGTGGGTAGATAATCTGAGAACTGAATTACTGTCCCCTTCCTTATAACTTTTTTACTAAAATAATTTATGTTGTTTTTGAACATTTCTAAGTTCCATTTTTATATGTCCTTAGAAGTTCTCTCTTCAATGAGCAGTTTCACTTGTCATTTAAGTTTACCAAACACATTTGTGATGATTCATTTGAACTATGCAGTTTATTTATTTGTTAAACATCAGGCATGGTAGAACTGTATACAATGGAACCTCTATNGAGCAGTTTCACTTGTCATTTAAGTTTACCAAACACATTTGTGATGATTCATTTGAACTATGCAGTTTATTTATTTTAAACATCAGGCATGGTAGAACTGTATACAATGGAACCTCTGTGCATTGAACTTGGATGGATTGAAATCCCGCATCCATGGAATATATTCTGTGGTTCCATTTTGGATATATTTTCATTACAAGACCACATTCATTGAAGGTCCACATGTATTGAGATTTTTTGTCAGTCCCTGAGAAACAATGGATAGAGAATCCACTTTAGTCACGTGCCAGACTCATATTCTGGAGGACCTAGGTTCAAATCTCAGTTCAGCCATTCTTATTTTTGTTTTTCATGATTTTCTGAAATCACTCCAGGCAAATGTCAAGGTGGTTACATGATTGATTCCTTTACCATTCCTGATTGTCTTTATATTATTACCCCACTGTCATTTAAAGGACATGTTTCCAAATGTCAAATATTCATGAATCCGAAAATGTATGTTACTGTTATAACTAGAGGTCTGCAAGTTCTCAAAAATCGAGCTTGAACCGAATACCTGCTTGCGGCTCGAGCTGAGCTCAAAAAATTCGAGCTTCTACATTAATGTCAGGTCATTCAGTGGGCGACCAATGAGACTGTGTTTTACTGTTGGCAAAAGAAAACAATAAACTGTTTTTTTAATTAAACCTAAATATTTAAAAGTAGGCACATTCCAGTAGAGGGATTCCTCAAAAATGGAGATTAACAGCAAAATTAGTCTAAAACTGGGTTGCAAATCCACCTAAGATGCAGTGCCTGACGAGACAGTTTGTAAGATGTTTGCTAGAAAATAATATGTTATACATTCACAAAATTATATTTTAAAAGATAGATGTGTTACTGTTTAAATTATTCCTCAGAACTGCATATATGACCATAGATTCCCGTCAAAATTTACGTAAAAACGGGGTCACGGATTGGCCTAAGATGCAGCGTCCGACGAGACAGTCTGTTAGAAAGGGTCAGTTGTTTTTCGCAAGGCACAAAATCACAAAATTTTCATGAAGTTTGGTTTAGTAATTTTTAATTGCGAAATAAACAAACACTTTGTGAAAACACAAAACAATCGTGTAAGATTTTCATGTGAAGTAATAAAAACGTAGTTTGTTAGTGGGGTAGTTTGTGCTGAATCGATTGCTGGTCAGAATGACATTCAATACCATCGAATGAGAGGTTAAAACTTAAAATGGCATTTGTTTTGGTTATCGGTAAACATGTAGATTAAGGCAGTGTTACAACCGCAGTAAGAAATAACAGTAGAAAATACAGTACACACGTGCTTGTGGTGCCTGCTACAACACAACACAGCGGCTTGAGATGGCCACTTGCTCGCTGTAATGGCATAGGGGAGGTTTCAATTGTTTAATACTCCCCAAGTATACAGATACATCACAGTGACATTTGTTGTAATGTGGATTCGAGGCTAAGTAGAAAATTGTATCAAAAATACATTTTTAATTCTCAGTGAATAAAGATAGATTTGTTGGAGTGACCGGTGAACGTCTGCCTGGTGTTGAGCAATAAATACAAGATAGGGCAACCTACAAATCTAAAGCGTCATTAATAATATGCACAGTAAGCATTAATTTGAATTCGTTTGACTGACTTACAAAAATTATTCACTGTAAAAATGATTTTGTAGTAACAATAAATTGCGTTCAAAGTATACGCAAGCTCTATTTTTTTAACCCTTGTTATCATGTGTCATTTTTAAATTATGCTGTTTTAAAATGCATAAACTGTCATGCATGCAAATACAATTTAAAATATGTCCTGAAAATGATACAAAAATTTTATTAACACTAAAATAATTGATAGGAGCAAAACTAGAACCACAGGAACATGACTGAAACTGTTAACACAAGGAATATGATATTAATAAAGGCGTGCCTGTTCAGAAATGCTGTGTGGAATCGGTCTCTCAAAAGAGTGAATTGTTTTACATAATAAGATGCCTCAAAAGATGCGACTTGAAAACATGCATGTTATGTTACACTCCAAACACCAGTAAAACTTTAAATGTTCTCTGTTAATAAAGTCCCCGTTGTTTAAAACATGGTGTTTTCCATGCATGTTTTTCTCCTGAAAGTGCACCGTAAAGTTTTACACTACAATTGCTATCATTGCAACTGTCATCATGGCAAATATCGCTTTCACTGTCATTATCGCTGTCGCCACCCACACTTATTACACATTTTTTTCGCAATAGCTGTCTATGAACTAGATGTCTGTATTTCATTCCCTAACCCCAACATTCTCATGCCCTATACTGCGTGTTTTAGAAAATAAATTTTCTGCATCTTGTTTCAGGCAACTTGTCAAAATAAAATGCATCATATTCTTCTTCTGGAAATAACTGTACATGTCAGTAAGCACAGAAACTGATATCAGAATACCTTTCTGAAATGGCATCATTGCTATAAGTCCTCATTTCCGCAGTAACTCGTTTTATTTCATTTAATACATTCATTTGTTCTATACACACTCCCAATGCATTGTAAAGAGGTTTTTTTATAATCATATGCAAATCTCGAGTTTAAAATGTCAAAGAATTTGTCAACTAAACTAATAAATTTTTAAAAAAATTGTGGTTTTTCCGGATATTTCAGTTTCAAAAGTGTATTGAGAAAATAATTGCATAGCATATTTTACTTTTTGGCATGCACTTTTCTCGACATCCAGATGCGATGTGGAAATTTTTGGTGTCAGCGTCAGTTAGTGAGTGGGAATTCATGTAAATGCCTCTGCTTCAGTGCANGATGCGATGTGGAAATTTTTGGTGTCAGCGTCAGTTAGTGAGTGGGAATTCATGTAAATGCCTCTGCTTCAGTGCAATAGAAGCACTGCTTCTGTTAGCCTCAACCCTTGTGCGGCATCAATGTAACTTTGATAAGCTTCTCGAGGACCCTGTTCATGTCAGGTATGTCGAGGAGGAGGGGGGAGGTTCCAGTTATTTAGCTTCTGATGCATACATGATGCATATAATGTATAATGGAAGAGTAGTCCTGCCTATGAAAGACATCAACTTTCAGGCAGATTTGGTTGGGAGAAAACATGTGGGTTATCANAATGTATAATGGAAGAGTAGTCCTGCCTATGAAAGACATCAACTTTCAGGCAGATTTGGTTGGGAGAAAACATGTGGGTTATAATTTGGCTTTAAGGCATGCCTGTTAACAAAAGATGCACAACTGCTGTGTTTCTTTACATCACATGCTTTCTAAACTCTATGGTTTAAAAATTCACTCTTTCTGCATGCAGGTACCCCATTGCACCTGCAAATTAATGATGATGTTATAATGTTTTGGACATGTGATTCAGGTGCTACTTGTTACTGTATCCATTAAATAAGATATATTATATAGTATGCAATTTACTGTAAATTGCATACCTTGTGACTAAACAGATACAGTACGAAGATTTGTCCATGATAGCCATACTGTTGTGTAGAATCTTGAATTAATGCAGCACTTTAAAATTGTGAATTTCTAATTTTTATGGTTCCCACTGATTTTCATTTCACAAATTCTGCCGATGGTGATGAGTTAAATTGTCTGTTATGACTGTTTATTAACACTACTAACACCATCTGTCAATAATTCAACTCATTTGTGAATAACACGTGCTTACTTTGCGAAGTGATGAGTGATTTTGGACAAACTTAATGGTACTCACTCTGTCGTTTTCGAGATGTGTTTTTGTGTACACTGTTCCAGTATTAGGTAAGAACTGCAAGTCACTGAATACCACCATACTGAATCCACACGTTCATCTGCTTGGTGACGATGCAGCCTGCATTGCGTACGTTCGACTAACGCAGTACATGGACAAGTAAGCATTCTTAGTTCAGCTTTATATGATTGGGTTTATTAATGCTCTGCTTTGATGTAGATAGACTAATATGGGAGGCTTTACCAGTGATTTGAATGGAAACTTTGCAGACTTTATGCCACACACCCAGCATTCTGGTATACAATTAATTATTGGTTTGTTGTGATGAAGTGTTGTTAGTTCTATAGATTTTCACCATTCCTTTTACTGAGTAAACGTGGCCCAATTAATAAGCGAAGTACGTCAGTAATGTGACAGTTATACCACCTACTTGCATCTCTTGAAAAGGTTGGGAAGACAAGGTGAAAAATCCTATGCTAATTGTGCCANGACAGTTATACCACCTACTTGCATCTCTTGAAAAGGTTGGGAAGACAAGGTGAAAAATCCTATGCTAATTGTGCCCTTCAGAGGAGTGTTCTGACTACTGATATGCAAAGAGACCATTGCAGACTCCTACTTTCTCTCTCTCTCACACACACACATCTTGCTGAAGTTGCAACTCTAGGGTAGTGGTGTTTTTCTATGTAGTCTTTCCATGTTTCCTTACTTGTCAACCTCTGGTACTGCATCTTGTTCTTCCTATCAATAAGTCTATAACAAACAGAAGCAACTGCAGCCTGTCGTGATAAATAATTACGCTAGTATCTCCGCTCATAGACTGACGTTTCTTCAGAAAAAGCAAGGCAGCGACAAACAAAGCGTTGAATCCTTTGTAAATGTATCTGCAGCATGCTAAGTTTGTATCCTTTTGTAGCATGCTATGTGTTGCCACTTACCACATGCAATGTAAATCTGCTTTAATATAAAAATACCCAACACCAGTGGGGAATTGGCTGCAGAAATGCATCCTGCTGGTTTCGCTTCTGATCTTGTGAAAGTCTGTTGAGTTGATGGCGAGTTTACTTCAAAGGCCTGTAATAAGAACTAGACAACTAAACTTTTCTTCTGTTAAGTGTCACAACTGAACCTACCTCAGTCCGCTACATTGAGGGGCAACGCCACCTGCCTATCTGAAATTTAATGTGTAATTGAGTTTTTTTTTGTGGCATGATTTTTAAATAATACAGATGTAAGTATTTTCTTGCTTGCAAAAAAATTCTTGCAAAAATTGAGTTATTGTTAAATTTAAAAAAAAAAATTATTTAAAATGGAAATTTTTATGTTATTTTTGACAGCAATTTTTATGCAGTTATTTGTTTTAGAGAATAACTTTATGAGCTTTCAGGCAGCCAAGTTGTGTTGTATTACTTCACATGTTTTTATCCCAAGTTGATTAAAGTGTGTTTGTGCCTGTTGGTGTAGCGAAACACTTAAATATAAGTTACCATAAATTCTTCCTGCTGACTAGTAGATACTAACAGGCATTCATATGTTTTATGAATTTACAGTTTTTGTGTTGTTACATGTGCGTGTATGTTTTTCAAATTGGAACAGTGTTATGCACATGATGAACGATAATATTAAGTAAAAATTGCCGTAGCCATAATTTTTATTTAATAATACTTATAACAAAATTTCTGTTTGCATTTTTATTGGAATCATTGCCGTAGGATTTACACTTGAAACAGAGGGAACGCTTCAGTTTTAGTTTGGAGTACCATGGTCTTTTATTTATGCCCTCCACATACTTGACTCTTATATTGTTCAAATGTCTACTCAAGGAGTCTGCCAACTTGGCATTTTAACTGCATTGCAGAATCTTTTAAATACATTAAATACATGTTTTTCCACGAAACTGTTAAAAGTGCGCCCAATTATCTGATTTACGAAAAGTACACAGAGTGCTTCCAAGACATCATGCACATTAGAAACACCATTTCAGAGCACTTTAACATAGCTAAAACTGCTTTTTAGAGCACTGTAGCTCTAAATATATGCGTCACATAACACAAAAATACTCGAGGGTTCTGCATTAAACCGTGCCACAGACTTTCCAACAACAAAATGATACTGCTTAATGTTCCATAAGTACCAGCANGACAGTTATACCACCTACTTGCATCTCTTGAAAAGGTTGGGAAGACAAGGTGAAAAATCCTATGCTAATTGTGCCATTCAGAGGAGTGTTCTGACTACTGATATGCAAAGAGACCATTGCAGACTCCTACTTTCTCTCTCTCTCTCTCACACACACATCTTGCTGAAGTTGCAACTCTAGGGTAGTGGTGTTTTTCTATGTAGTCTTTCCATGTTTCCTTACTTGTCAACCTCTGGTACTGCATCTTGTTCTTCCTATCAATAAGTCTATAACAAACAGAAGCAACTGCAGCCTGTCGTGATAAATAATTACGCTAGTATCTCCGCTCATAGACTGACGTTTCTTCAGAAAAAGCAAGGCAGCGACAAACAAAGCGTTGAATCCTTTGTAAATGTATCTGCAGCATGCTAAGTTTGTATCCTTTTGTAGCATGCTATGTGTTGCCACTTACCACATGCAATGTAAATCTGCTTTAATATAAAAATACCCAACACCAGTGGGGAATTGGCTGCAGAAATGCATCCTGCTGGTTTCGCTTCTGATCTTGTGAAAGTCTGTTGAGTTGATGGCGAGTTTACTTCAAAGGCCTGTAATAAGAACTAGACAACTAAACTTTTCTTCTGTTAAGTGTCACAACTGAACCTACCTCAGTCCGCTACATTGAGGGGCAACGCCACCCGCCTATCTGAAATTTAATGTGTAATTGAGTTTTTTTTTTGTGGCATGATTTTTAAATAATACAGATGTAAGTATTTTCTTGCTTGCAGAAAAATTCTTGCAAAAATTGAGTTATTGTTAAGTTTAAAAAAAATATATTTTTCAAATGGAAATTTTGATGTTATTTTTGACAGCAATTTTTATGCAGTTATTTGTTTTAGAGAATAACTTTATGAGTTTTCAGGCAGCCAAGTTGTGGTGTTGTATTACTTCACATGTTTTTGTCCCAAGTTGATTAAAGTGTGTTTGTGCCTGTTGGTGTAGCGAAACACTTAAATATAAGTTACCATAAATTCT
Organism: Clitarchus hookeri; assembly: GCA_002778355.1. NCBI lineage: Eukaryota > Metazoa > Arthropoda > Insecta > Phasmatodea > Phasmatidae > Clitarchus > Clitarchus hookeri. The sequence continues at coordinate 46,974 of NQII01005783.1, forward strand.
TCCAGCTTACTAGTAGATACTAACAGGCATTCATATGTTTTATGAATTTACAGTTTTTGTGTTTTTACATGTGCGTGTATGTTTTTCAAATTGGAACAGTGTTATGCACATGATGAACGATAATATTAAGTAAAAATTGCCGTAGCCATTATTTTTATTTAATAATACTTATAACAAAATTTCTGTTTGCATTTTTATTGGAATCATTGCCGTAGGATTTACACTTGAAACAGAGGGAACGCTTCAGTTTTAGTTTGGAGTACCATGGTCTTTTATTTATGCCCTCCACATACTTGACTCTTATATTGTTCAAATGTCTACTCAAGGAGTCTGCCAACTTGGCATTTTAACTGCATTGCAGAATCTTTTAAATACATTAAATACGTGTTTTTCCACGAAACTGTTAAAAGTGCGCCCAATTATCTGATTTACAAAAAGTACACAGAGTGCTTCCAAGACATCATGCACATTAGAAACACCATTTCAGAGCACTTTAACATAGCTAAAACTGCTTTTTAGAGCACTGTAGCTCTAAATATATGCGTCACATAACACAAAAATACTCTAGGGTTCTGCATTAAACCGTGCCACAGACTTTCCAACAACAAAATGATACTGCTTAATGTTCCATAAGTACCAGCAGCAAGACGAGAACACTTGCACTTAGTGGTGATGGTACACTTGACAAGTGTGGCAGTGTAGTCCTTATTGCTCCCGCGCTTATTTGTTTTGTAACTCAGAAAATAGCTCCAGGTAGGCAGCCCTCTTAAGTTCTATAGTTTTGGAAGCAATCTTTCTGGTGGCATTCTAAACATGCTATTGAAACTGGTGATTTCATGTGGTATAGGCTGTTTACGGTAAACTGAGCACTGTTGGAAGCCCTGCTTGAGTTGTACTTTTACACACATTGCGTTTTTTTTTTCCATCAAATGTAAAGTTAACATTACCTTGGGNGGAAGCCCTGCTTGAGTTGTACTTTTACACACATTGCGTTTTTTTTTTCCATCAAATGTAAAGTTAACATTACCTTGGGTCTGATCACTTTATTCATGCATTGGTCAAGACAAACTTCAAAATTATTATAAAAGTAAATATTTTTCAAATTTGGCAATTCTTACTCTTATGTGCAGTAAAAAAAAACAGAAAGCAAAAGAAATAATTTTAGTATTTAGAAGTGTTTAACCCTTTGAATTCAATGTTAATGTATGGGACTGTAATTACTTCCTGTTCGTTGTTATCAACTTTACTGGGCACATGCCAGTAATTGCCTATTTGAAATATGTGCAGGCATGGGTAGTGACTTTTTCAAAGGTTGATTTCAAAAGTGCTCAGTTAATCACGAACGGCGTAGTCTCCAAGAAGTTGTTCAGTTTGGTCGCACTGCTAGATGGGGCATCCCACAGGTCCTGACCCTCTTTGTCGCACTTTGCAGGCAAGGTCAAGCTCACACTCAGCAGTCGGAGGAGACACGTGTGTGGCACAAGCGAGACAGCAAGTGGCAGAACGTTCACTTCCACCGCTCCGGAGCCACTTCATCCCCGTTTGCATTCCCNGCTAGATGGGGCATCCCACAGGTCCTGACCCTCTTTGTCGCACTTTGCAGGCAAGGTCAAGCTCACACTCAGCAGTCGGAGGAGACACGTGTTTGGCACAAGCGAGACAGCAAGTGGCAGAACGTTCACTTCCACCGCTCCGGAGCCACTTCATCCCCGTTTGCATTCCCTGCCCACAAGTAGATGTGGTCACTTTCACGTTATTCCTCTTCAACTTGCCCGCTCGCACCAACCTCCATTAAACAGATGCTGTTTGCTGGACTGAGCAGGTCAGTTAGGACGTTTTACAAATAGGTTTGTAAATAAACGAAGGTGTCGACGGCTTATTATTTGAGGTTTTGCCATGTACAAGTCTGTACAAATCCAAGACTCTGTTTTATCAACCATCTTTAGTTTCTTCATTTTGACGATACTTGTTGAGGTACCATATTTGTTACTTTCACTGCATACGCGTTCATTTCTAAAAGTGTCGTTATGAATTGTTTTCATGTCTTCTGTTTGTTGACTGTGTTTAGCGTAGCATTCGATTTTTAATTGCGGAATTTTTATTCAGAAATACATTGCGAAACGAATGTATCATTTTTTATTTGATTCCTTTTCGGAAGATGCGGAAATGTTGGTACCAAGTACGGAGCAATATAGCTCGATGTGGTATTGGAGGAAGGAGGTAGGGATGAATGATAAGAAACTAAGAATTACTGGTAGCTTTGGGTTGTTAGCATGATGTTAAAAAAATGGTTAGTGTTTGGGCTAGCGTCTTGTGATATTGTGTGATCGAACTACGTTGGACAACAAAGTAAAGAGCTTCAGTTGGTTAGTTGGTTGCTAAAATCAAAGATTCTAACAATGAGAAATTGTTTTTAATGCTGCAAATAATCATTACTTTAAATATCTTTTATAAATAGGTGCACAGTTAGAAGTTTCCTTTATTTATACTTTTAGTTAAGCAAAAATAAAAAAATTGTAGTTTGTATAAGTGCTCAGAATATATTTGTTAGATAACCTATTTTAAAACAAGTCCTCTGTTGACTCGTTGGAGTTAGTTCACAATTGCATCTGCAGATTTTTAACGTGAAAACATTTTTAACATATTTCATGAAGACAGAATCAAAAGAACTTATTCATTTGTTGTATCACTCACATCAAGAACTTTTGTGGAGTAATTTGCAGTTGTTTGTATGTGCTTTTGAATTTATTTATGAAATATTGTGGTGTAAATCATTAGCAGTAGTGATTTTCAAGTAAGAAATAACTGAATTGTAGATTATTGGCTGTAAATTTTGGATAATTCCATTACTTCAAAGTGTTATCCCTTAATATTTTTTGCAAAGCTCAAAAAATATCATGGAGATTGAGCTTAAATAATTGTATTTGTGTATTATTTTCAAAAATTTACTTTTTATAGTTTTTTTTATCTCTGTAGGTGAATTATTCTAAAGACGACAGGGGAATAAAGTCAGTTATGAGAAGCGTAATGTCGTCTTTTTAATGGAGTTTGGTGTAAAACTTTGCTTATTCATCTACTGTAAAGTATTGGTAGTTCCAAACAACTGTAAAGAAAAAAGGTGTTTCCAACAATTTTTGACGTAATGGGTATGTCTTCGAGAGAGTTGTTTCTATAATCAAAATAAAAATATAAGCCTTTAGTGCTACAAAATAATTGTTAAACGAGTCACCACTGTGGATGGGTGAACAAAACTAAACAACTGTAAAAAAAATCTGCATTTTTGTCCAAGTCTTATATATCACATTGAGTGATTTGTAATCTGTTACCTCCACAAAAATTTATTTTAATTTAATATAAAATAATTTTTATGATAAAATTTTTGCTATTTGTTATAGCAGATGTGTTGTGTGGCAATTTTTTCTCCCACCCATTAAAACATTCATGTTAGTTTGTTGAAAAAATTTTGTGATTGCATATTTGCTTTATGGTATCAGATATTAGTGTAAGATGTTAAACAAGAAAATCCAACAAATTTTTAATGAATTTTGTATTCTGAAATTTTTAAAACCACATGTGTTGTATGATTATTTACCGAATTTCACTTTAATCGTTGTTAAAACTGTGCAGTATGATCGATATTCTGAAGTTAGTAAAATACCAGTAATTGTAAATGGTTGTGTTGATATTTTTCTTTACTGCAGATCATGCAGATGTATTTACACAAATTGTGGTTATATGATAAAAAAGCACAGCCAATAGTTTAGTACCTGACCCCGAGTTCTTATTTTGTAATTTTGCTTGTATTTTCTCATATTTATGTACACAATTATGACTGAACTTTAGTCTATGCGTAGGTTTGAAATAAATGCCTCAAAATTATGCGAGGCCATTGAAATTCACAGGTATCGCCCACAATTCAGTCGAAACTTTACATACTTACTTGCTGTACTATGTACAGGACTGGTCTGAACGCGGTTTCAAATTGTGCTCTTGTTACAATTGTGATTAAACTAATACCAAGCTTATCAGTGTCGTACTGTATTCATAAATTATCTACACCTTTTTTTAATTGAATCTTGTAATAATATCTACACTTATTAAGATTATTATTACTGTTAATACATTATTACAAGGGTGTGTGCAATCAGATTGCATTTAGTGTTGTAGGTGTTCAGTGAATACAAAATAATGATGTAAATTCTTATGCTGTATTTAATAATCATTTCAGTCATCTTGTCTGTCATTGTTATCATTATCAGTTCCATGAACTGATTAACTACCTTCATTGTTTGGCCTAATCATCATAAATCATCATAAATACTACTACCAATAATTAGGAAAATTTTCCTATTAGTGATAAACTATATTGAATAAATACATTTTAACAAATGGATCAAAATAAATATTAACCATAAGTCTCAAAATGACAAGATGTATTTATAATACGACAAGAGGTATTTATAATCGCAAACACTAGAAAACAATAAAGCATCTCGTCTGCAAGCTTTCTTATATTCAGTGTTTTTATTAGTCATTCTTCTTTATACATGCATTAGAAGTCTTTGAAATTGTGCTTAAGTGTTTCTCTCAACAGTTATAATATGGCAATTTTAAAACCCAAACTCTTTTTTTATAAGCTAAATGTAATATAAGTAGTTAAAACTGTGTCTACGGTAGTCTCAATTTGTCAACTTTTGTAACTATTGTGTAATCCATAGGGAATGGATTCAATGATAATGCTGTATGCATATTTGCAAATATAAAACTTTGGGTCATAATTTTGTATTTTAATCTTACATATTTCTTTTTTTTTTTTTTACATATGTACTGTATATATTCATCTTCACACAGATGAGAAACAAAAAGTTTGCTAAATTTTAATTCAACTTTTTAATTTTAATGTTTATTTAATTCCTTCAGTACAAATTCAATTGAATGTTTCAAGAAAACACTTTGACTTCTTATTTTAGTATTTTGTAAAATTTAGAATTTACTATGCAATGAGTGGTGTAAAATGTTATTGTTGGGTTCCTGAGTGTTTATTGTTATAGATGTACTTGTTAATAAATCATCAGATGTAGTCAGTATGATTTTTTCTTCCTGTGATTATAAGAGGATAGATTATACAAACTGTTTTGGTGTTTTTTTTTTTTTTTTGCAAATATTGCAGATACGTTCAATAATGTTTTCTTAAGCTGTAATCTCTGGAACAAACAGCTGTGATCAAATACTGTATTGTATTTTGCAGGTAATTGTGATCAAATTGCTCTAGTTCATAAGCTCCTTACAATCCATATGACATTTTCAGTCAGTTATGGTTTCACTTTTTGTAAAGCACGTGAAACTATAATATGTTTTAATGTATATTTTTTTTAGCACAGGTGTCACTAAATTTATAGCCTTTATAAGTGACATAATATTCTGACGAGAATAAGTATGTAGGAATTATTTGTCTTCACTGTTAATGTGTGTTTTTATATTTCATTGCAGTAACATTATGAACTGTAGTCTAGGTAACATTTGATAAAAGCTTCTGTACATTACATATTATTATTATTTTTTAAGTTATACGTTATGCTGTTTTTCCATAGCGTAGCCCAACAGACTAGCCAAATTAAGGTAATGCTGATACAAACGCAATCCTGGGACCCTATTCTGTATATTTGTGCCCTGTATATAGATATTTACTGCATAAATATCTTTACAAAGCAAAATGGTATTCTGTTACTCTATTGTCATTAGGCTGTCTTTTGAATGTCTCGTGACTGTCTTGACATAAAAACAGGCCAACAAGGTGTCTTTATGAACAACGGTGGAAAGAAATGGCTTACGTGTTGAGGTTAATACTAGCAGACACACTCCATAGAAAAAAAAAAACATTTTAAATACCCAAAATAAGGGAAATATGATATTCTTTTACATTTCCACACAAATAAATGGTGTCTGGAATATAGGTATTTAAAAAGTAACTGGTATTTAATTTTTTTTAGTGATACTCTCCAATACTTTGCTCTGAAGTAATCACGAGATGACCGCAGCGTTGGCAAACCTACGGGACGTCACAAACAGAACTATAAAGATGTGTGTTATAGAGTACCACTTGAAAACAAGGAAATTACGGTACAAGTACCTGTCATTTTAGCTAAAGATGCTCGCAGTGATTATCTTTCAGCTTGCTAAAGATGCAGAATAGAACCCATGTTGTAGCGAAACATCTTACAATTTTTCAATGTTTAATCAAAATATTGGCAATTGGAGGATATCTCTAATAATCATTAATTTTTGCTTATTGTATGTCATCTCTTATGATGTTTTGCCACTGGTGGTTTTACTGATTTTCACTCATGATACAGATGACAAGTAGCAGAAGGATTCAGTTGTCCTTAGCAGGATTGGTTGGTGTAGGAATGTAAGACCTAAGAGTAAGTTATTTTCACATTTTAAGTACAGGTATTGCATATATTTTAAAGAGTAGTCAAAAGTTGATGTTGAAAGAAAGGAAGATCGAAGTAACATATATATATATATATATGCCTGCTATTTAAATAATTTGAGTGTTTTCTTCTTCTTCTCCTACTTCTTCCTGTTATTTTCTTTTATTGCTAATCACATCACAAAGCCACCAACATTCTATTGTTTCCTTACACTTTACCTAAGTTCCCTCATCTCTTAAATTTCTGTTATGATATTTCAATTTCAACATGAATAAATCACGTTTTGCAGAATTTTGTATATTCTTTCCCTTTGTTACAAATTTATGCCAGTTTTTGGTTAATGTATTACATTTCTAACCATTTTTTCATAATTTTTATGTTGGTGGTGAATTTGATTAAAATAATTGTACATGTGTTGCATATAACAAGCGTAGCTGGTGGTGTATAAAGAAATGTTAGTTGAGGACGTATTCATTACAGCGTTTCATTTCATTGTTTGATTGCATCATCGTTGCTACAGAACACAAAGTTTGGTTATTTTTTAACTGCATCTTGAATATGTGACAAAATGCAATTTTTATCCTGCCTTTATTTTTGTGTTAAACATCAGCTTAACGATTTTGTTTGTGTTGGGCTAGGCACAAGTATGTGAATCTTGGTAATTTTTTTTGCATGTTCTTTACATTCACTGTATGCAAAATCATTAGCAGCGATCACAGTAAAGTAGAAAAAATACTTCCATAGTTTATAAATGAATATACTTGCGCGTGGATTCTTCAATGCTGCAAATTTGACGTCGATGGTGCAAATTGTACAAAGTGATACAAGTCACATGTTTGCAATACCTATCTAAAACTGTCTACATTCGCTGAAAGAATTTTGTATGTGTGTTAATCAGAGTTCAGTAACCATTTTACTTAACTCACTGTAAATTAGTATTTTATTCAAATTAAGTACATTTTTTTTTAGTATCCCATGAAAGAGTAAAAATTTGTAGCTTCATCTTTTAATCATTGATGCCTGCATGTCTTTTATGAATATTTGCTCCTACAGCATTTTTTTCCAGCACCTCTATTGGGTAAAGGGATAGTGTATATTTGCCGATAACATAAATTTTTTCATCATGCGATGCACCATTGTAACATAGTTTTACATTCTTAGTTGTCTTTGTAAATGCTACATATTTTACGCAGTATTTAATTTTCACATGGAATTTGAACATAAATCATTGTGTTCAAACTACTGAACCATCTTTTATGGGGAATCTGCACCGCATAGTATTTGACCTTGCATGTTTTCTCAACAAACTGCCATATGGCGTGCCATTTAGCAGCTTAACAACATAAACCCTATAGTTGTAGAACTTTTTAATTGCTCAGAGGAATGCTGTGACTCACATAAATTTTGTGTTCATCTACTTGCCCTTTGAACAACCTGGGTCAAGTACAGTTTATGCAGACAAATGTATGCAATGGTAACGTATGTTTCATACTGTGTGTCTCATTAATGAGTTTTGCAGGTTTGCAGTGGGTTGTGAATCACTTTGTACACTTCTACACAAGGTGCTTTTAAACATGCACTATAACTCCAGCTGGTCTTTTCATTCATTATGAAATGTTATGTTGTTATTCGTGTGTGTTTTAATAAAATGTTACAATTTTGTGTTTTTTTAGTTTAGTTTCTATATTTTTTGAAAATGTTCATTTTTGTAATTATTATACTTTTTGTGTTGTGTTGGTAGTGACACCTGAACTGAAAATAATTACATGTAGGAATTTTATGTAGATTATTTAAAGACCTGTAATGTGTATTTTGTATTGAATCAAATCTTGAATCAAATCCAGAAATTTTAAATGTGGTTCCAACTAAGTCAATACATACTTTTGATTACATTTCTTTTGCAGTTATCTGGTGTAGATTTACTGAGTTACATCTATATCTGTAGTGAAAAATATCTCTTCCTTTAACTGGACACAGACCAATTTAATAATTGTTTTAATTTAGATTGTTTCTGGTACATGTGAGATGGAACTGATTTTAAAGCTAGTTACCAGAATGAGAATAAAATACAGTCAACATATGAACTCTAATATCTAATAGGTTTTGGTGTTTTAGAAAATGTTTATTTGATAAGGGGAGATTGCATTTTTCTAATTGTTTAGAAATATAATACAACCAAGTAGTTCATATATATGAATTATTTTCAGCTTTTACAAGGAAAAAGAAGCAGTGGTAATGTTTATTGAAAATTAGGGAAAGCCATAACATATTTTGGACAGCAAAATTTATCACCACCCTGCTAATTTGGTTATTGAAGACGTTATTAATAATGAACTTGAAAAAATCGGTAGAGAACATGTAATAAATAAATAAAATACATAAGCACAGGTGGCAGTGAATGAGTATTTTAGGAAGTATAAGAGAATGAATAACAAAAAATTAAAATACTGAAATGCCGTAACAAAAGCAAAACATGTTCTAAAATAAAAAATAAGAAAGAGGAGAAAAGATTGGAGAAAAGAAATAATTGCAACTATAGGACTGGCAGGGAAATGATGTATCAACTATAGAAGCACTGCATTTATTTTTAAATGTTATCAGAATAATTAAGATACTTTGAAAATAACAAGTTATTAAGCATTTCATTCCACATAGAATTTAAATATAGGTGGCTTGGAGGAACTTGGAACTTTCAAATATTGGTGCAAATGGAATATGAAAGTGTAATGAGTGTGTGAAATAACCAATTAAATTGTTAGTAGATTTAAGAGAAGAGTACATCTGCAAGTTGACCTGGACATATGAGATGGATACTTAGGAACAAAAAAAACCAGTATAGTGAAGAACAATGAAGATACGTTTGCCATTTATTTTAAAAATGGAGAGAGGAAAGTACAATTTAAGTGACTGACAGTTGAAGATAATTCACAGCAGTTGTTTCTGTTTACCGTGTTTTACTACAAAGATATCATTATTTGTATTAAGCAAAATAATAGACATATAAACTCTAATGTTTCCCACTATTAAGATGTTCATAGCATCCTTAATATCATGTTTTCAGTGGAAGTGTTTATTTTTTCGGAAACATACTGTAGAAATTGCCACCAATTTGTCAGAAAACCTAGTGCAACACTTCATAACAAATTTTTCTGTCTCATCGTCCCTCCAATCTTCTTACCGTCACGATTTTATTAAAATTGCATCACAATTTTTGATTCAAGATTTGATTTCCGTGTAATTTTTACAAATGTATACTGTTAAGTGTTTATCATCACAATTTTTAATTTTAAGATTATTTTTTAGTGCCAAAACCTTTTTTTAAAATATTTATTCGCCAAGCACGAAAGTAACATTTTTGTGTAAACTTCCTTAAACTGGCTGCTAGTCTTTTGTGTTTCCAGATGGACTGTGAACACTGTTTTGTGATCTTTTGTACAGGCTCTATTTTGAAAGTTTTGCTATGTAGTCTCGTACATATAGTTGTCGTACATGAAGGAGTAATTTTTATTACAGTGGTTGTTTCCGAATTCCGGTGGGTGCATCGTCGTATTCCACATCCCTATGCCCTTTGACCAATAACAGTGATTGTGCTACTGATGATGTCTATTAAAAATTATATCAACTTTTCACAATTGTAATGCTTTAACAAATTTTAATTTGTCATTGGAGTTAAGCAAAAATTATACATATAAAGTTACAGAGCAGGCAGTTTTTTTTATGTTAATATATTTACCAGATGAGTTTACATTCTTGTGTATAAGTAAACAGGGTTAGGGCTTTACATCAACTTTTTTTTTACATGATGTGAAGGGATGCCATATCTATTCCTCAAGAGAATTTGCAAACCAAGCAGAGTTGATTGCATTCGCCGTGATGCACTTCCTATGAATTCATTATGCTAATGTAATGTGCCCATTAGGAGGAGTCAACTTGGGAAACAACCACAGTATTAGCAGCAGCACTGATTTTTTCTATTGTATTCCTGTTGAAGCATGAAGTTTTGACATTTAACTTAGTTTAAATTGGTTGTAAATGTAGCAGGCCAATAGTTTTATTTGGACTGCTATCACTGAAGGATTAAATATTTTTATGTGTATTTTAAGAACTTTTTTTTTTAACCAAATTTGATATTAAAAACAATACCATTATGTTAAAGTGATATTAACATGGTAGGCAATTATTTTTTTTTTTACTAGAAATTTCTGAGCACATGCATTTATATTCATGTGTTTGGCCTTTTTTGTGTAATCAGTTATGTATTTCTTTTTGTGCATACGCAATTTGTTACTTTTTTTTATTGTCCAGTATTACCCACATTTATTATCGGTTGTACAGATGTATAACGTGTTAGAGATTTTGTACTTGAAGTTCTTTGTGCCATTGTTTGTGTCATATTTTATTGTAAATATTGATATTTGAATCTCTCTTAGCTCTTGTTGTATTTCCGGTCATCAGAGAAACAAAGTTTGATAATCCCTTTGCAGTATCGCCAGTAGTTTGTACATTAAAGGTAAAATCAGAGCTATAATGAAATGTATGTAACTAGAACTGTTGCTTTTGGTGACATTAGGTTTTATTGTTGGTATTTTTATCATCTCATATTTGCTATTTATTCTCTGTATTATTATTATTACAATAATAAATACAAAGTAACGAGCTTTTGTGATGGAAGTAAATGATGCACCAGATTGACTTTTTGAAACTAGTGCTTGGAGTATTATGTGTAAACTAATAATAAATACATTTTTCAGTGTCTCCAATGCTCAAAGAAATCAGACCTTTTTCCAAATGTTTTTGTTGCTGTTGCATTTTTGTCTTCGGTTAGGTAATAAGAATTTGCTATTATTGGGCACTTGTTTTGTTTATAAAATAATATAACATTGTTATGTAAAAAGTAAATATATAAATTACAGTATATGGATCGTATTGTTGTGTAGTAGATGTGAATAACATTCTTTGTGGTTATTATTATTCTTCTATAACCTTGTACAGTGTTCTGAACTTCATGAGAAAATGTATTTGCTCACCTTGATAATTTTTTTGTCTTTCTTTACGTATGATTGTTATATTACTGTATTTATCCCATGATTTTGTAAAAGAAGATATTGTGCAAAAAAAAACAATAAATTGCCTTTAAAATATTTTGGTTTCTGTTCTGGGTTACACAATTCCTACAAATTTATTTTGGTATATAATGTTTATGAGAGCATTATTTTGTCACCAGCTTGGTTGGTACTGATTGATACCAATAATATCATATTTCTTGACCCAAATCCAGCACTTTGCTTCCAACATTATCTTTCAGTTGTGAAAATTCCTGTGTTCAGTATGTGTGTAGAAACAGGGCAACTATCTGTACTTTTTTGCAATAAAATATGGTACAGTATAACCTTGCAGCATAATTTTGTGCAGTGATATAGTATACTGCAATCCAGGGGCGTAGCCAGGATTTGTGTTGGGGGATGGGGGGGGGGCAGGGTTTGTGAATGGGATAGGAGTGTTAGCTTACACACTCACCGTGATGGTTTGTAGTAGATTCAGAACAAAATGCCTCAACAATTGTCTTAAATTTCTTTACTTTAACTTAAAATGCTCAGAAAAATCTACCAAAATCATTAGTTGTAAAAAAAACACATTAAAATCTTGCACTATGCCACTCATGTAGTATTAGTTGAGATTATTTTATTTACTTACTATTTACAGGGGGGGGCAGCTGCTCCCCCTCCCAAGCACCACCCATGCTACGCCCATGCTCCCGTCTTGGGGACGCTGAGTTTCCTGAAGGCGGTTTTGCACTCAACAGCATATAAGTTGATGGCAAAATACAGTGCAGTGTGATATATTTGTATACATAAACCTTTTTTCACTAGAAGATTATAAAATGAGAATAAGTGGCATTCGCTGATAATTGACAAAAACATAGTATTTATTTATATGGCGGGAATAGGCCACTAGGCTACTAATTAAATTATAAAATGGAGACAAAATTTAATGCCAGTACTCACAAGGCAGTACTCGTGGAGAACTGTTAAGTACTGGTATTTTCTGTACTTCCTGTTTCCTTTTTATAATGTAATTAGTATTTTTAATGCCATCCTGAAATATATAGAATAAAGAAAAAAAATAATTACACATTACAGCTGTCTGAACCTTTAGTATTACATTGCTTCTAAATCCAAACTGCACTATTTAGTTGCAGCTGCAAGTATTTTTTTTCTGTAAAGAAAAATTCATTTGCCCTCTCTTGAAATGCAAATAATTTTGAAGGCTGAAGGTTCTATAGTCTGCAAATTTCACCCTTGTCCACATGCCCTTACATTCACAAAATACAGTAGAAAGTCGATTATCCCGGACTAATAGGGACCAAAGGTAATTCGGATAATCAAAAATCCGGATAACGAAAATATGTTGAAAATTTTAATAAAAGAATTTGTAAAAAAATTATTTTCACACAACATAAAATTTATTCCACGTGCATAGAACATAGTAAGATTATCCAAAACAGAAACTGTACATAAAATAAAATAAAAATTAATCAGTTAACAACTCCCCTCCCAGACTGGTTTACTGTAAAAAAACCCATGAAAGGGCACATCACAAGAGCAGACGCAAGTGCTTGTCTCTCCTCCGCAGGTAAGGGAAACACTGTGACGAAAGAGAGTTGTGTGTTTTTTCTATTCTCTTTATTTTTGAAACAAGTCCGTATAACTGGTCGTCCAGGGAGTTCCACTTCTAGTCATCATCGATCAATAATTTTCTCCACCCCTCCTTGTTTCTGTGGATGCAGCTGTCCAGGAATAGGACAGTAGCCAACCAAGGCAGAGGAATGTGGAAAGAAATGGTACCACATTGAAGGGGGAGGAAAAGATGCAATGTATTCCTATCCCTTCCTTTTCTGTGCACATGAAATAGAGAAAAAAAATTTTCTTCTTTGGCATTTTCTTAACTTTTATATTAACACATGAGAAAATGGAAAGTTTTGGCCATATTTCCAGAACCATTCAACTAATTTCCCCCAAATTTTTGCACGTCAGTAGTGCTTCAAAAGGTTTCAGGCGACATGGTGCACCTTGATAACTGTATAACAAATGGCTACTGTATTTGTATTTATTGCAAATGATAATCTGCTGCAATTCTACATATTGTGACTTGTTCGTAAAACTTTGTTTCTTGATAAAATTTTTTGCAGTTTACATTGGCACAAATGGTTTTTTTTCTTTTTAGTCACCTTTGTCTATGGTTTTTTATGCTATACTTTACTACTGCGATGGTTGTGAACTATTCATCTTTGGTTGTGAAATAAACATGCATTGTGTTTGCTTTCTCGTATATTGGGTATTCATTTCTAACAATATTTTATCTCAAAGTGTTACATGTGTATACGCATGATAATTTTTACAGTACTTATGCATAGATGCTGAAATAAAACTTAATGTTTGAAAAATTGTTTGGCAGAAGATTTTTAAAGTGCTTCTATGGTGTTATTCTTATTAATATGTTTGTGACATCTGAAATTTATCACCCAGTATATATCTTTCTTATGATTTTTCTGCATTTCTTTATCAGTTTATGTATTCTAGTTATTGTGGCTGTGATAACTTTTTACACAAGGTTATGGACATATACATTGCGAGTGATCGCCCTTTAATCAACTATCTAGATTGTCTAGGAATTCACCACTTTTCATAAAAGGTTTATAAAATATAATTATGTAAAATTTCATAATTTGTATTCCATAATATTAAAAAAAAAACTTTTTATTGAAAGTTGAGCTTCCAATGCATATGTGACATCTCTGCAAGTACTACTTTCACAAACACACATGTTAACGAATGTCATCTGTTTACATCAACTGTAACTATCTATGACTATTAAGTTAGAGCATCACAGTAAATGCACTTATAATAGCAGAAGTGATTAAATACTGACACTGTGTTTATTAATATTCAGATATGGCAGGAATAGGCTACTGTCCTTGAACTTTCAGGTTACAGTAGAATACATAACATAAAGTATATGCATGACTAGGAGTGGAAAAAAAACATAACATTATCTGTAAAAACTGACCTGAGTTTCGTTATGAGGGTTCTGTTAGCTACCAAAGAATGCAAAGTATTATTGAATATCCCAGATGAGTGTAAAGTTCCTCTTGCAGAATTTATGACATGTAAAGTGTCTGGCAAATCAATGCTGGTTTGATCTTTGGAATGATTACCACCGTAAAATAGCTGCAACCAGAATGGCGTGTGAACTACCGCATCAGGTTGAACCCTTGTAATTAAACCACAGATCCTAAGTTAGTACTAAAAACTGATTACATTATCTAGTAAATTGGTAATGTTTATATAATTGAATGTTTCAAGTCCTTTAAAAGTTTTTTTTATTTTTATGAAATGTTTTGTTAGTTTTCTTGTCTGTGAGATTGTTTGATATACTGTATGCATGTAACTTGAATGTGTGATGCTTAAAAATTAAAAAGGGGGAGCAGTGATTTTACAAGGTCGTTGAGCTAAGTTGAGTTGAGTTGAGAAATTTGGGTGACTCTTAACAACGAGGTCTTGAGAGCCAATGAGGGTGAAATTAGGTGAGAATGGAGCAGCGCCTGAATGCAAGGGGAAGGAAACAGGAGATCCCCGAGAAAACCCGCCAACCAGTGGCATCGTCCGACACGGTTCCCACTTGCAGTAATGTGGGGTGACCTGGCCAGAATTGAATCGCCTTGGTAGGACAGCAGTCTAACCGCTCAGCCACCGCGGCCCTACAAGGTTCTTGCAATTTTACACTTCAGCACCTATAAAATTATTGAAAATTCCTTTAATTGACACCTTAAATGTCTGTAAGGACACCGATAGCTCACCATTCTCGCTTGGACTGGTCCAGTGGCACGAAACTTACCAATGTAGTGCTTGGAAAGGATAACAGCCTTCTGCAAGGTGCTAGAGGTGTTTATAGCCAGGTTATGGCAGGGTAACATAAAAATCAATGTTTAGTCAAATAAATTATAAATGTCATGTTTATAGTATAGATTTACTACAGACACGTACACCAAAATATAACAGAACAGCCATCACTCCACAGTAAATGCTGCGAGTGTAATACTATGGCAATTTTTTTTTAACACAGTTACATTTAAACATGTTCTGAATCAACTTTCAAGACAAAGTGTTAATTCAAGCATGCAGAGCTCAGCGACATGTACATAACATGAGATACCATAATCATTTAGTCACTTACCATCATCAGGTACATATTATAATAATTAATTTTTGCTTCTACCTTTCTGTAAATCAATTCAAATACTTGGATGTAATACAGTTTTAGGATCCTTGTCTCCAACATAAAAATATTTGTTTTGAAGCAAATACAACACACAAACAGATCTCTCTCTCAGATCTTTTAGTGTGTTTTAAAAAAAACTTTATAATCCTTAATAGTCAGAAGACAGTATAATAAATTTTTATAACCAAAATACAGTATATATTGCAGATGGTATGGTACTGTTTTTTCCACTAAGGTTACCTTTAATGTTGTTATTTAATGTTAGTTTTTTTGACTAGCAAGTTTAAGAGGCTTGTATAAATTATGAATTACACATTTGTACACCATACGGTTGCTATGGTTAAATACTAGGATCATTCTCATTAACACATAAAATCAATCATTCATTACACAAATTAATAAATACACATTTATACTAAGAAATGTGAAATGTGCAACCAAATACTTTTTATGTTTCGATATTCGTTTTGCAGTTGTTCTCTTATTGCTTAACCTGTACACCTAATAATAAATAAATATATCATAAATAAATATTTGAGAACTAATACTGCTGGCCATGAACATCGAAACGTGCAAAGTGTTTGTGCTATAATACCATTCAACAATGATATCAAACATAAAAATAAATAATAGTCATGATTCATTCAGAGTTGTAAAGTAATAAATTGATTTTGGCAAAATTTGCTTCAGATTTAGTAAATGTGGCAGTCATTACTTTCCAGTTAAAATAATACTGGTTATTTTAGATCTTGATCACATTATAAGGTATGCTAGCAATTTAACTGGGCAAGTCTTATTTTTTTACACAGAATGAACTGTTTATGTATAGAAGTAATAGGTTTATGTCTTACATTTTAGCAGTAAGGTCATTCGCTGTTGTAAAAATGTTTCCATATATCACTATAAATTTATATTATGGTAAGTTACAACTACTGCACTCGGGGAGCACCCACTGAGTATTACATTTCCCATTTCCCGTGCACTCACACTGAGAGCAGTGGTTTTCCATGTTACAGTTGCCAATTGCACTGAGAAAAAAAAAGTGTGTTAACTACAATCTTTGCCACAAGTAAGTCCACAGTCAGTGCAGCAGTTTGATAGCAAATGTGGCAAACATGCAAGTACTCATTTTGCATGTTGAGCAATCACATGGTACTCTACTCTTCTGGTTTTCAGGATGCACTGAATGCACACCCAATGCAGTCAATTGGAAAACACCATCAGTCAGTGATATTTATGGTATTTATGCACCAAAAAACATTATTCACAAAATTTCTCACAAGCAGAAGAGCAAAGTTTTAAACAAAGACACCTATAGTTTCTTTTCTTCTCTTTCACCAACCTGAACTTTTTCACTTGATGAACCTGTCGGTGGTCCACTTCCATCATCTTCAGGGTACGTGTAAATTGGTTTAAAACCTCCAAATAACTGCGGTTTAAAATTTTCAATGTCAAAGTTTGTTGACTCTTTGTCGTGATCTCCTTCCGTACTTATAGAGGAGATGCTAGATTCGCCAATGTCCAGATCAGCTCTGTCTACAGTTCCAGGTCTGGTAGCCTCATTCGCACTGGCTCCCACAACACTCCAGCCTTGATTTGTTGGAGCAGCACCAATGTTGGCACTTGCCATGAAAGGGGCTTGGAAGTTCAGAGGTGGCGGAGAGGTGACAGAACTAACAGATGGAGGATTCAGATCTGCAGGCCTGTGATTGTCGTGTGGCTGTGTGTGTACCACTGCAGAGAGGGTGAACTCTGAACCACCAGCTCCAACAACTGCATGGTGGTGGCTGGGCGGTGACGCCACTGGTCTTGGGTTATCTGTAATTCTGAAAGGCCCTGAAGATCGTACTGTCGTTGACGAGACTGGAGTAGAACTTGAGAGTATTGTCTTCAAAGTGACAGATATTGGTGATGCGGAGTGTAAGATTTCTTTGTTTGAATTAGGTAGGTTGACTATCCTAGCTTCCTCGTCAGCTTTATCGACTAATGTCCAACCATTACTTCTGTTTCCATAAATATATGGCTCCTTTTCTGTAAATTTTTCTGTCAAATAAGGTTTTTTGGTTGCGTAAGGCATGAAGTCTTGGAGGTATGGTATAATGTTCACATCTGTGTTATCTTCGTGCTCTTCAACATTACTGTTATAAACTTCTGCTTGAAAAGTTTCTTCTGGAGAGTTGTCATTATGTTTGATTTTGTATTCTGATAAATTCTCATTTATATTCAGATTTTGCGATCCTGTCTGCTCGTCACTTTTTCCATCACTGTTTGTCATAAAAATATTAGGTTTCTCTAAAGGATAGGGAAATTCTGTTTTTAAGGGGGGAGGTGGTGTTTTGTGATTTTGATTTGATTTAGAAGGTGACTTAAGTATAGGTGAGTCTTGTTTATCTTTTGGAAGTTGCAATAAAGGCTCTTGGTCTCTGTTATGAGCAAATGCTAGGGCCACTGAACTGCTGTCATCAGTGTCATCTATTCCAGTCGGTAAATTGTATTCTTTTTCTAAATTTGATGGTGGCAATGGAAGTTGAGGTCCACGAGTTCCTACTACCACCCCACTACTATCCGAACTTCCTCTAATGTTGACTGGAGCAGAATTTACTGGATAAACAACAAACACTGGGTGGTCATCGTGATCTTCCTCATTTATGGGTGGTTGAGAATGATATTTTCTCACCGGAGGAGCAAAATCGTGTCGAGCATCGGGAAAGTCGTCCCTTCTGGAAAGAGGTCGTGACTGCATCATCTGCAGTGTGGCTACTTGTGGTCGACCGTTGGCAAGACTGGAAGTGTGTGGTCCCGTTCTACGATGTACTAGTAAAGGTCTCCTCTGCATGACTGGTGGTGTTGGTGGAATGCTGTCAAATGGAAGCAGCTCCTCTATAACATCTTCTGTAACAGCCTCGTCATTACGGTTGATGCGAATGTGTGGAGGAGGTGGTGGTGGCTGAAGACTCTCCACCAACCCAACAGGGTGCCTCTGACCCATAGGTGGTGGTCTTTGCTGCATAAACTGATGTACCCTCACACCATGTTCGACGTGCCCATGGGAATTTTTGGCATTTGGTCGGAACTGAGGTAAAATATTTGGAAGATTGTTGTTCTGAATGCTAGGTCTCCTTCCACCATTTTGGTTAGGCCTGACTACTCTATTTGGAGAAGTGTTTGCATTGGGAATGATTGTATCTATTTTTGGTCGTGCTTTTTGATTTTGTTGGGGGTAGTAATTTTGAGATGATGGGGGTAATTTTGGGCGAGTACCCCAGTTTGGAGTCTGTGGTAGAGTTTCTGGTTTTGCTGGGGGAACTAAATATGGTGAGGGTGTCTGGATAGTTTCCCTTACAGTTGTTGGCTTATTCTGTGCAGTACCTGGTTTATTTACAACCTTTGGAGGAAAAGCATCTTCAGTTATGGGCCTGCCATGAGGAGGAGTGCTCTTGTCAGATATAACTTCAGTTTGGCTAGTAATTAATTCGTTTTTAGCAGGTGCACTTGGTTTGTCCTCTGGAAATACAATATGGCCTCCCGGAACTTGCTGAGACTCAAAACTTAATGGTGGTTCTGCCCGTGGTGGCTCTACTCCATGAATTTTTGGTGGTGGATGCTTTTCTGGTACATGAGTTGGAAATTTGAACGAAGGTGAACTTCCACCTGTACTGGGATACTTTGGTCTTGTAGGTAATTCGTGAGTGGGAAACTGACTTCCACTGCCCACGCCTATACCTCCTCCAACCACTATATTAGCATCTCTATTCAGATTCTGAACAGTTTCTGTGTTGTCAAATGGGTCAAATATTGGCTTGAAGGGCTCATCTACGTTTTCATCATAAGGTCTTGCTTTCAGAGCAGTGCTCACAAAATGCCCTCCGACAGGGTGATTTTGCACGTCATGGCTAAAACTTCCAGAACCAATTTCCTGTATACCTGCACCAACAACTACGTTTGTGCTGAGATTTTGCAAATATCCAGATGACTGTTCAGAAGGAATGTATTTAACTGTAGTTTGGTAAATACTTTGTTTTTGCTTTACTGGTTTTTGGAATTCATCCATCTCAGGCTGCCTTGGAAGAGTAGCTTGCTGTGGAGGTGGTTTGTACTGGAAATGTGTTCCTAAAGGCATGGATGTGATAATGTTTTGTGAAAATGGCAAAGGAGTACTAGTTGGGGGTTGCATTGTAGTAGTTATTTTAGTAACCCTTTGTGATGTGGTTGGTTGAGTCGGACTGACAGTAGTATATTTATGAGGTGGTCTTGTTGTAAATCTAAATGGTGGCTCTGATGGAACAGTATTTATGGAGCCTGTTAACACAGGTGGATATGCCTGGTTTGTCGGCTTCTGTGCTATTTCTTGACTTTCAACTTTATGTGCATCTTCCTCGTCCTGATATTCTACTTCTTCATTCTCAAAATCTGTTTCATCATAATCTGAGCCTGTAGGGCCTACGTTGGAATCAGATGAATCATGATTGGTTGAAACAGCATCATTCCAGTGGTGTAGCCCACTGACAGTATGTTGGTTGGTGTTATATTGACTTGTATTTGATGGTGTTGCAGTATCTTCTTTGAAATGCTGGTCCAACTGCAAATTAGGACTTGGAATGTTATGCAATCCAGAATAGTTAGTTCCAAAGTTCTGTCCAGGCAGTGATGTCTTATCAGCATTATTCTGTGCAAAGCTAGAATTCTTTTTCAATTGCTGATCTTTTGGTAAAAATGCAGAATGATCATAATTCTGTACTTGATCATAATTGGTCCCATAAGTATGCACTGTTTGTGATGATGATGATTTATTTGGTTCATTTGAGAGTCCAGCAGTGTTAATATTTTCAGTATGTTTTCCTGGTGAGGAAGTTTGAGTTTCTGTAACTGTTGGCCTTGCAGAATAAATCCAGTGTGGTTGTTCTGCAGATGATGGTGCTGTTCCTGATGGAATATGAGATCCTTCATAATGTCCTGAGAAATCCTGTCCAGTACCAGAAACAGGTTGTTCACTTTGTTCTTCAGAATCTTCATAGAATTCATCATACTCTTCGTAACTAGCAGTTGGAAGGGGGGTGGTTGTAGTGGAGGTGGTGGTGGTGGTGGTGGTGGTGGACGTTGACGTTGCTGGTGCTGATGGTGTCGTTCTTGTAGAGGAAGTTTCTCTATTCATGGTGTAGTAAAATGGATGTGGTGTTGAACTTGTAGGCAGAGGTCTGTGATTTTGGTTGCTACCAGCAGTTCCTTGGACTTTTGTATTGGCATAAGAGCTAGAGATCAAGGGAAACTTGTCACCATTGTATTTGTGGTTGCTGTAATCATGGACACGTAAGTTGGTAAAGTCATTTAGGTTACCAGGGAAGTTTTTGTACGGAATTATGTTGTTTGGTTTGGTGTCTGAATCAGTACTAGTATCTCTATGGTCACTTTGGGTTGCAACACCAGTTCGGATTTCACTGTCATCGTCGTATTCCTCTCCATCTGATATTCTATCTCTGCTGCTATTGATTTTTACAGTTTTTGTGTTGAAGTCTACAATCCCGGTTATAGGGTCCTTTTCTAAATAGAATGGTTTCCCTCCAAACAGACCTGCTATCTTTGAGCTCTGTGGTGACACCAGTGCTGAAGGTTCTGGAAGATGATCTTCATCATCTTCCCGGCGGCTGTTCCTTGCAAGAGAGGCTGTATCCATGTTGACTGTTGTTGTTTCAGCATCATCATCTGAAGACGTTGCTGCCTCCAGTAGCAAAGCAGTACATGCCAGGAGTAACAGCATTTCTTGTAGCTGCCGTGACATTCTCACACCTAAAAAGAAAATAACAACAAATATAAAAGTCAGTCCATTAATAATACTGAATATTAATGTTTTATTGTTTACAACAACAATTTTACACTCAGTTATAGCCTTTAAGTGAATGCACTATAGCCTATCTGGAGTATAAGTTACTCTTATGTCAAATGCTATATAGGTTGATCACAGTAAAGTAAGTACTTTTGAAATTCAACTTTTTTTTAAACAATCGCTGCCTTTTACTATAACTCAAAATTTATAATGGTTGCCTCAGTTTCTGTCAAGTTGGCAGCGAATTACAATAAGTAGGCCTACTTCCATCTATTAATATCTTATTGAAAGTATTATGCTGATTTAAAGACAAATCAAATGAGTTACTTTGTGTTTTATAAACGTAACATAGTTACTCTTTTTAAGTGTCTAACTACTTAAGAGTTTACATTAGTGCACACAAGCAGAAAGCAATATGGTCAGTTGTTTTTATTCTTTTATTCTGTCACCTTGCTAGACATTCAACTTTGGTTCATCTCTCCAGACATACGACAGATAATTACTTTGCAGTGAACACTCACCTACTGTATTTGTACTTTCTTGCTGTTTAGTAAACACTAGTTTTTAATAACAAATACACAAAAACTATTAGAACTGATCATGTTGCTTCAAACCATCAGTCTTATATGCCACTAATTGTGAAGGGCAGTCATTTTCTCAATTAGTTTCCTAAACTTTTGTTCACTCATTTATTGTATTCAATTATACAGGATATGGTATTCGTACTAATATTAAGTAACAAATTCACATCACTTTGAAACTACTTTACACAAAATACATTTGCCTAGATGCTACTCATAAATGTTTCTATAGACATTTTCCATAATTTCACTACTGCTGCAAAATGATGTCTGCTTTTTGATAGGCTAAATAGCAAAATATGTACTTCAACATTCCATATATGGGCATCATGTGCCTACGACACGAGAAAATTCAGTTCAACTTAGACTTTCTGGCAACGTGTTGTGCCTACAACGAGAGAAAATGACTAGCTTGAGAATACATGGCAAACCATTTTTGAGCTGACAGCAAGCTATGCAAAAAATTATATTTTCTTGGGCTTTCAGGAGAGAACACAGTGACAGCGATAGTGACTTGTGTAAATTAAATAACCAGTGTACACAAACTGAATTTGTAAAGACGTTAACTTGTGGAAATTTATAATTCTCTTGATAACATTATATACCAAATGCATTTACTGACTGAATTCAATAGACTATAATTTTCTGGGCATTTAAATGCAAGCATCATGTTTGAAAAGTAAAGCACATGGCAAAGTGTATGTTTACATGTGGCGGGGAAGATACAACTGGCTGAAAACAGAAGTTAAGCAGGGCTTTCAAAAGTGCTTACTTTACCGTGAATGGCCTATACCTTGAATCATGCTTCATATGGGCAACACTGCCACGTGCACCAAGACATCATCACTGCTATGTTCAAGGGTCTGAACGCATTTGAAACATTCTGCGATGCAGTTCAAGCAGCAGGTAGGCAGGCCCCTTAAATATCTGTTTACAACAGCTAGCCGTGGCTGTTCTCACTTATGTTTTTAATGTTCACCTCCGTGGTCTCCTCAGCGACACAGCTCTGCAGTGGCATACGTCCGAAGTAATTTTTCTCATTTAATACTTTACTTTGGTACCATATCATTTAAGTTAATGTAATGCACATACACACACCTGAGCAGAGATGTGTTTGCTGTGGATGTCACCACCATCGGGTTTCCCTGCACAAATACTTGAGCAAGCTCCTATTAGTTTCTAGTGTATTTGGCAATAACATGGCTGTTCAGTACAGGCTGGTCAAGTCCATAGAGGCACTGAAGTACAGTCAGTGAGGTGCAGCAGGGGGATCAAGTAGTGGGATGTAGCTGGCGGAAGCAAGCAAGACTATTCTCTCTGTCGCACCTTTCCATAGTAGTTCGCCCATGAACTTCGTACCACATCACATCCTAACCAAGTTCGACAGGGCAGGACAGCCAGACAAACCAAGTAGTCCCATAGTAACAAGAGCTACCAACATTCAGCCACTCTTGTATACGCAGACATATCAATTATATTCCAGAAATGTCAGATAACCACCTCTCAGGACCGTAAATAAGGGAGGAGTTTTGAGGGATCAAACCCTCCCCTTACCAACCCAGTGATTTAAACACTTCACAATTTCAATAAGAGTATCAAATAGTGAGGGAAAGGTAGACATAATGTGCCTGAATCAGCATACTAAACTTTGTTAGGACAAAGTCATTGTAATTTTCTTTTCACTCACGTACATAGGAAATACTGCAGTAAAAATTAGTTCCCAATTTTATACCAAAACTATGCTCATGTTTGGATTTTCGACGTGTGAGAGCACACTGATATAAGGCTTGTAATGATTATGAGTATTAATTATATTCGACCACGGCGATTCTCTCTCTCTCTGAAACGTAATATTTGAAAGTGAAGTATATTTATTGTAGATTTATAGGAAGTTATAGATTTGTCAAAAATTGGATTTTAACATATAAAAATAGACAAATTAAGTTACAAATTTTTTTGTCAAAAGATGGTAAATTATTGAAGAATGCACTCAAATCATCCTAACCTATTATTTTATGTTTTTAAACAAAGATTCCAAATGTAACTACCTTATTATCTTATTAACTTAAAATCACTCCCTTTACGAAGCTTTACCTACGGGCCTGCCACCTCTGGACATACTATTGTAAGATATGACCATTTTCTTTGGTCTGAAGACAAATTAGACATCACCACCTCCCTTACACAAGAGGGCGGCCACTCTATCTAGTTCCCCGTCTGGGCCCCAGTGCACCTCATCTACCTGCTATAGTTCCCACACTGAGGTCCAAGAAGAGGTCCCACACTGAGGTCCCAGCCTGGCAAGCACCTCCACTGATCAACCCGAGATGCAGGACAGCAGCTTACACAGCAGGACTGCCCTAAGACTAAAGATGAGGTAGAGCGATCTCGCTGGCTGCGCACAACCAGTCCCCATGTCCCAACATTGAACTGCTCACCCGCCAACACGTCTAGAAAAAGTGGCATGGATTGGATTTGAGGTTAGAACACTGTTTAGTAAATAAGTGCTTTGAGATGTTTGTATACTTTCTCCAACCAATTTGTAATGCAGTTTGATTAACTTCAGATTGGTAAAAGTACTTTATTCATATAAAAGTGCTTGTCTTTTGAAAATTAAGGTATAAACAAATACGTTCATCGCTGTTGACCATATGACTTTGATAGTTGTGTTGTTTGGGGTAGGTCAGTGTTCGGTTCGTGGTCTACTTCATCTTTAGTCTAAGGGACTGTATTGTGGAGTATATGCGGCAGATTACCCCTTCTAAAATGGAAGTATATTTCAGCTATCAAATTTATTATTTTAACGTAGCATGTTTACTGTAACATTTATTTTGTTAAAGTTTTATGACGATATCTATTGTAACATTTATTATTATTATCTGACGACTAATAAAAACTGATACTGTAGACCCAGTAGGCAAGTACCCGTACATCCCAAGGACACTGAATCAAAGTCTTATTTAAAAGGTTTTTGTACATTTGACTGTCAAGCAAAACTAAAAAAAAATGTGTGAAAAATATTGTTGTTAAGCCAAGTATAATAAACATGTTCCTAAAAATATGAGTGATTTTTCGATACTGATAATTGAATGTTGACAAAAATTGGTTGAGGTGACAATTTATCTATCTACTTAGATTCACTGGATTTTAAATTGCATAGATGTAACATACTAAATGTTTTATGTTTTTTAATATATACCTGTGATTTCGTATTAAAATAATTTCTTTTAACTGTAAAATTTTGAAGAAAAAAAAATTATAATATGCAATTTGAGGTCAGAAAACCCTGTGTAAAAATTACCTAAAACAATTTGTTTCACCTGCTTTTAAAATTTGTATGTTTCTAACATAATTATGCACAGCTATCATATCACTTTGGGTACAGTTAAAAATTAACGTTTGAGAGTTATTAAACAGACTTGCATATTTATGTAAGGCATATAGCTGTGACTAAGTATCTGTGGTATCAAGCTTATTTGATACTGGTAGGCGGTGGAGCTCTGATCATCTGGTTTACCTGCAGTAACTCCAAAGATGTATGAGCAATAATTATTGCTGCATCCAAAAGTGCTGTATTAAATAACAATGTGAATGTACATGTTAACAGGGCAACCCCAGTGTGTGTCTAAAATTCTTCCTTATTAAAGAAACCTGAAAAAGTGGAGAACTCCTGCAGTCTACATCCCCAGACCTTACCTCTGAAACCACTGACAATAGAACATGGCATTTCACTGGCTGTATCCATTATTTGTCTGTTTCGTTCCCGGTGCTGAAGTATTAGACTGTTGTGTTTATATTGATACGAAGATATGTATGACAATAGCTTCACTGTAAACTGCCGGTGACAGGCTAGAGGGACAAGTTTCAATTTGAATAACCGTGTCCTCTCCCCACGTCACCACCACTTTGTGAAAAAATGTATGGATTACAGAAATCTCTCAGTGAGACTATTCATGGTAAAGTGAGCAGTTTTAAAAACCCTTTTACTTGAAATAATAGTCAATAAATATATTTTATTTTAGCCTTAGACGTTTACTTTTGAGAGCGATGGAATATACGCACTGTGTTTATTACTTACGTGGCAATAGTTATTTAAAAAGGTGGTTAAAGGATACAAAATAGCTGAAAGGAAAAAGTAACTAGGGCCTCAAAAGTGCTCACTTTACAATGAAGAGCCTATAATGAGGAAGGTATGAATGTCAGAGAAATTGTAAGGCTCAAAAAAAAAAAGCAAGGAGAACCTTCGTAATAACAACACTTGTTTTTTTTCTATATTAACATTTTAGATGGCTATAGTTTATTAATCATTGAAATTCAGCTTTTAAACTTAATGCCAACCTAATTTAGGCTGAATCATAGGTGTTCAATTAAAAGCATAGGATTTGCATGTGAAATGCATGGGTCCAGCTTAATCTAGGAAACAGTTGTTGTGTAGAAGGAGGTCAAAGTTTTATTGGTACGGGTGAGAAGATGCTCAGATTAAGTAGTAGGCATCAACCAGTTTCTAACAAAAGAATGAAGAACATGAGCAGTTATCATCAGTAATCCTTTAAATGGGAATCAAATATGATATAGACATGACCAGTGACTTAGTAGTAATGTAGGCTACCGTAGATTTATTTACACCAAGAAAGGCACACAATTTGACTATATGTGCTTTCTCACTCCAAAATATACTGTTGCTCTTCCATACTAAATATTATTCTGAATGTAGTTAAGGCTTAATGTTCGACAGCAAGGTTTTAAAGATGGAGCAAGTTTCTCAGAGAAGCAGGAACAAGGATGGAATCAACCAAGGCCTGCAGTGAGGAATCATCCCAGCATTTTGCAGGAGTAATTTTGGGACACCATATGTTATTCTTGAGTTTTATTTTTCATACCAGCCCTGTTTGTTGACGTGAAATATTAGGCTCCAATCTAAATCCACAGGAAATATCAGTAGTTGCATTTGGAAAAATTTAAATGCTTCAGGCATGGTTTAGAAATATTCTACACTTTCACAGTCATTTATTTTCTAAGATTAAAAAAAAAATATAGGAATGTATTTTTATAGCATTAATGACTACTAATGCATTATAATCATAAAAATAATGTATTTCTGGTTGATTCTCATAAACAACATATTAAAAAAAATTACTGACACAACTGCCATGTATTTTCTTTAAGAACGTTCAAAATTTTGTTCTTTAATACTTTCAATAGGGCTATTATTCAGCGGACTAAAGATGAGGTAAGGCTTCTGCCACAACTGAGCACGGGCGTTCATCTGACCAGTTTAATAATGGCAGCATTCTACAATCGAGTTAGTTGACACGCTTGCTTCCTATGCTGCTCTGTCCCTTTCAGTCACAGTGTCCTGTATCTGGGACGTTGCATGAGAAGTGTCTGTAATGGTCTGCACTGTACACGGTAGAAAACACTGTCCAATAAGAGAGGTCATCATTCGTTGTTGAAACTATATTCCGTAGCCTTATAAACCACTGCTGTAAGATAAAAGCACCGACAGATTTTTATTGGTTCCGATTTATGACAAAATGCCATATCAATATCAGTACAGTTCCGGACAAAAAATTTTTATCTGTGACTAAAAGGGCTATACAGAGCAGCATGATATATCACAATTTGCTATTTATTTTAATTATTTTCATATGGTTTCTCTATAGTTATTTTGTGCCAAAATTTGTTTTGGTGTAATACTGAGGCATTCATGTACAACTAATTAGGTTTAAGAATTTTCGTAAAAAGTTTTCTTAAACAATTTTTAGGATTTGTGCAATTACTTATTTCAAAAATTGTAACTGCCAAATTTGCTTGCAGAAATAAAATTTACGGTAAGAAAAAGTTAACAGTTCAAACTGCACTCAAGAACAAATAACATACAAAATAACTATTTTGTGAAAGCCATACGTTTTCAGCATTTTTTTTGACATACACAAACATTTTTGATTTAAAGTATTTGTGACATTAGGTACTGATAGCGCAGCTGGAGTTTTTTGACCTCAAAAGCTTAAGTTTAGACAGCTTCATTTGGAGAGCTCTCTACCACTTGACCACACCATCAGTATCTGATGTTCCAAGTCACATGGGCCAATCAAATGCAATGTTGGTAACAGTGCAAATACCTTGGGCAGACACATCAGCACAATTGCGACAGGCTCTGACTTATTCTCTCAACCCTTTCTTGTGGCGGGTGTCATAGTGTCAGATAACGTACACTAAAGCAGACGTTACAAAAAAACTCAACAACAAATG
The DNA here is from genome assembly GCA_002778355.1 of Clitarchus hookeri. NCBI lineage: Eukaryota > Metazoa > Arthropoda > Insecta > Phasmatodea > Phasmatidae > Clitarchus > Clitarchus hookeri. Next base: position 75,341 of record NQII01005783.1, read on the forward strand.
GGGACTGGATTCCTCACACCAGNCTTATTCTCTCAACCCTTTCTTGTGGCGGGTGTCATAGTGTCAGATAACGTACACTAAAGCAGACGTTACAAAAAAACTCAACAACAAATGGGGACTGGATTCCTCACACCAGATACATAAATTAATATATCATATCAAACCATAATCAAAATAAGCGTTGTATAGATGAAAATTAATGCTGCAAGAAAACGGCTTATATAATCAGCANATATCAAACCATAATCAAAATAAGCGTTGTATAGATGAAAATTAATGCTGCAAGAAAACGGCTTATATAATCAGCAGGAATCAACTATGTTGGTGTAAATGAGAACGTGTGGTCTTGACAGTGTGGTGGATTGGGGCAGCGTGAACATTGATCAGTGTCAGAACAGGGAAGGAAGGCGGAGTGTCTGCGCGGTTGGTAACAATGCGTCTACTGGTGACCTACTAACTCCGACGAGGTTCCCGCTCGCCGGCTCCAAGGTCACACTACGGTGCATTCCTAGAACGTTGACCCTGGGCGTAGGAGCGCAAGACACTGTGGTGCTCGCTCGCCCGCGCAACAACCACTTATCTCCACTCCGAATACAAAACACTCGAAGATCATCGTAATTCGCAGGGCGAGTCCTGTAGTGTAAGCGAAGTAAGTGTAGGGCGCTAAGTGAATAGGANCTCGAAGATCATCGTAATTCGCAGGGCGAGTCCTGTAGTGTAAGCGAAGTAAGTGTAGGGCGCTAAGTGAATAGGATAATCGAAGACGCACTATAACAGTTTCAGAACAAAAGATGACCATGTCAAGTTGAGTTGAGAAATCTGGGCGGCTCCAACGAGGTCTCGAGAGCCGATGAGGTGAGAATGGAGCAGCATCAGAATGCAAGGGCGGGGGAAACGGGAGATCCACGAGAAAACCCGCCGACCAGCGGTATCGTCCGGCACGATTCCCACTTGCAAAGATCCGGGAGTGGCCCGCCCGGGGATTGAACGCGGTCCGCCTTGATGGGAGGCGAGCAGGCTAACCGCTCAGTCAACGTGAATCCAACATGTAAAGAAGCAGGATAAAATTACTGGGCATTTTTTTTTAATTAGGCTTAACTTATAATGTCAAATAATATTGAAATAATTTTACTAAAAGGCACTTTTAATTCCATTATAAACAGACTTTTAAAAATGCTGTTGTTTTGTCGAAAGGGAATATGACCATCTGTTTCGCCCACTCACTTCGTGAGAAGCGGAAGACACCTTTCAAAAACTAATGGAATTAATTCCGTTTCGTGAACGCCACTACGACCGGCATGCACCTAGCTGCAGTTATTCGCAAAACTCGCAGAGTGATGTGCCATTGTGTGACAAGAAAGTAAACGTGTGGCGTACTGCTATTTAATTATCAAGTTTTATGATTATTTCGGATTGTTTTGATTGTAACAAACGAGCTTTAAGATGTAAGAATAAAAACTCGTTATCGTATTCAATTACTGGCCCATACCAACATTGCACAAAGTACAAACCACAGCTGCGTAATAATTCGATAATATTTTTATGTCTAAGGAGAGCAAGAGTGCCTAAATATAGTTCGCTTACACTTGAAAAATGTCCTGGCTATTCGTGTTCACATTACTTCGCTATAAATTTAGTGTTAGTGTTAAAGGCCTGGTAATCCATCACTTCAGCAAGGGTGGAAAGGAATATTAATGACGAAACCAGGTAAAACTACAATCGCGCGCGCACGTGATCACTATTTACGTATTTGTTTTCGTGCAGTAACCAGAACATGTACTTGTGACGTAGGCTGCAATGTTGCACGAAATAAAGCCAAATGCTCGAAGCTGTTCAAAATTAAATATGACTCAATAGGGATATTCTGTAGAAAATTAATCGCGCCTTTATTGGTGCCATTGGAATAGTTGCCATATATAATACTACCAGACAAAGTATCATTCTTCAAAATTCCTTCCTGTACCGAGCTGCATGGTATCTACAGCTGTATCCAACTTTGAAAATTATGTCTAATTAAAAGTCAGTCTGAGTTAGTCAGATAAACCAAATTTAATAGTGTGACAGATATTTAGTACATATTCGAGATTATTTTCACGTCTAAACTAAATTTTGATTTTATTTGCCAAAAATATTTGCTGTTCGATAAAATTTAATGTGTGTGATTTTTTTAAAATAATTTAACAACCGCCGGGGACGTAATCAGGCGGTGGCCTGAAAATCTTAATTTAAAAAAACAAAATACAACTGTTACTACTTATTAATTTTATCAGCGATCACAAATTTTACGTTTAAATAATAATTAAAGGCATTATCGTTGTCGTTTTACTACCTGCAGTCAATATTTTATTCCTTACATATATAAAATGAAAATTTCCACTGCCACATTTGCAGTATCCAAACGATCGTCGCTCAAGAAGCAAGTCCCACTTCCTTGCAGTCCAGAAGGTCGGGTGGGTTTCTACTAGAGATGGTGAGTATTTTAGATACCGTTTATCGGTAACAAGATATTGGGAAGCAACAGTATAGACTAAAGATGAGGTAAACCGATTCTCGTCTTCTGCGCATGTACCCAACACTGACCTACCCCACATCAATACAACTGTCAAAGTCACGTCACAGAGTAGATAAGAACACCGAGAAGAAATGTTGTGGCTTAGCCATTCCTTTGCTGCCCGCGCACCCATTCTCTCTGATTGGCAGCACGAAATTTTAGGAACGGGCTTTACGTCTGATTGGCTACTGTGCGCTGCGGAAGGTTCCGTATTCGCTGAGCTACCGGCTGGCAAGTAGGTCACCATGCGGTGATTGGCGAACGGCGTTCCGACATTTTGCTGGCCAGTGACGCCGTTTTGCTGGCGTGTGCAGCTGGAGTTCGCGGAAAAAGCGTTTGTTTCACCTCTGTATTCTTAAGTACTCTGTGGTCACATGGTCAACAGTGATGATGCACGTGTTTGTTTGTTGTATCTTTATTTTCGAAAGACATGCATGCTCTTTTAGATGAATAAATTACCTTCATGAATTTTCATTCAATATAATTACGTTAAAAACTTACTCTTCCATAAGAAAATAAGGTATGTTCCCAGCCTGAGTAGAATTAACCTAAACGAGGGCATAAAGGCTGTTTCGCGGTATTGTATTGAGTGAGTACCTAGTTACTTATCCTTTCAGCCATTTTTNAACGAGGGCATAAAGGCTGTTTCGCGGTATTGTATTGAGTGAGTACCTAGTTACTTATCCTTTCAGCCATTTTTTATCATTTATTCACCTTTTTAAATAAATACTGTCACGTAAGCAAATAAACACAATGTATATATATATGTATGTATTCAAGCTTAGATAGTAGGGCGGATTTTGTTGGGTGGCAACTACTGAACTACCAGGCGAGCATGAATTGCACAGAGGTGCCGATCTCGAAGCCCCTGGTAGACCTACAGCCTGGCACACGTCTAGGCAGTGCTGGCTGCCTGCCTCGCAGGGAGTTCAAACTCAGCGCAAGGTGGCTAAAGAAAAATTTGCAACGGGGTGGATTCTCAACTGAACTATCAGGCGAGCATGAACTGCATAGAGGTACCGATCTCGAAGCCCCTTGTAGACCTGCAGACTGGCACACGTGTAGGCATTGGTGGCTGCCTGCCCCGCAGGGAGTTCAAATTCGGCGCAAAGTGACAAAGAAAAAAATTTGCGACGGAGGGGATTCTCTACTGAACTACCAGGCTAGCATGAACTGCACAGAGGTGCCGATCTCGAAGCCCCTTGTATATCTGCAACCTGGCACACGTCTAGGCATTGCTGGCTGCCCGCCTTGCAGGGAGTTCAAATTCGGCGCAAGGTGACAAAGAAAAAATTTGCGACGGGGCGGATTCTCTACTGAACTACCAGGCTAGCATGAACAGCACAGAGGTGCCGATTTCGAAGCCCCTTGTAGATCTGCAGCCAGGCATACATCGGGGCATTGGTGGCTGCCTGCCCGCAGGGAGTTCATATTTGGCACAAGGTGACGACAAGGAAATATTGCGACGTGACGGATGCTCTACGCATTCCTGGGTAGCTGAATTTCACGCATATTAGACCTGTAAAAGTAGCACAATATTACAACGCGATGAAAGCCAATGGATTAAACTACTCATGCCACTTGGTTGGTACTTTATTTCCTTTCCATTTAAGGAAGTTACGCAGGAAAGCCATGAAGATGCTGTTTTTAACCATTTTCACTACTTTATATATATATATATATATATATATGCGGCTGTAGATAATAGTTTTGTTCCCTTTTCTGAAAATAGATCGTATTCCCAGACCATTTATTTGCTAAAATACGCATATAATAAGTGCAAACACTGATTTTGCAGACAATATTTCACTAGGGAGTTCCCTTAAAAATACAGAGGTGGAGCGGCCGCTTATTCCACTAACTCCAGCAGCACGCACCAACGTCACTGGACATCAACATTTTGGAACGCCGTTCTTCAATCAGCGCTTAGTAACCTACTTGCCAGCCGGCAGCCTAGTAACAGGCNAATTCGGCGCAAGGTGACAAAGAAAAAATTTGCGACGGGGCGGATTCTCTACTGAACTACCAGGCTAGCATGAACTGCACAGAGGTGCCGATTTCGAAGCCCCTTGTAGATCTGCAGCCAGGCATACATCGGGGCATTGGTGGCTGCCTGCCCGCAGGGAGTTCATATTTGGCACAAGGTGACGACAAGGAAATATTGCGACGTGACGGATGCTCTACGCATTCCTGGGTAGCTGAATTTCACGCATATTAGACCTGTAACAGTAGCACAATATTACAACGCGATGAAAGCCAATGGATTAAACTACAAATGCCACTTGGTTGGTACTTTATTTCCTTTCCATTTAAGGAAGCTACGCAGGGAAGCCATGAAGATGCTGTTTTTAACCATTTTCACTACTTTATATATATATATATATATATATATACATGCGACTGTAGATAATAGTTTTGTTCCCTTTTCTGAAAATAGATCGTATTCCCAGACCATTTATTTGCTAAGATACGCATATAATAAGTGCAAACACTGATTTTACAGAAAATATTTCGCTAGGGAGTTCCCTTAAAAATACAGAGGTGGAGCGGCCGCTTATTCCACTAACTCCAGCAGCACACACCAACGTCACTGAACATCAACATTTTGGAACGCCGTTCTTCAATCAGCGCTTAGTAACCTACTTGCCAGCCGGCAGCCTAGTAACAGGCTACCTCGTTTAGTCCATTCACGGTTATTCCCAAATATCTTTAAACCTGCATAAGTTCTACTTCCAGGATATTCCTCCGCCTTGTGCAAATAAAACTTAACCGAGTCTAGAAAATTACACCAATGGGACAACGCACCGTATTCGTGTGCACTCAACGTAATAATATTTTGCATAAGAACTATTTCTTACTAAGCAATGAAATAGGAAAAGGTTTTAATAGTGATTCTACTCTGAATTTTAAACACCTATTTTTTTCCCTGTTTTAATTCATACATTTTATAAACTAAATATAATAATTTATATATAAAATATAAGTGAAAAACCAATTTAACTATTAATGAGGTACGTTTATGTCAACACATGGGTAAAACGTTTTTGATACTGGACATATTTAGGAAACAACTTAAACGACGTCATACATGGGGTGATTTTTCAAAGGTTTGATTCAAAAAGTGAGAAGAAACCGCGAATACACTGTAGCACGCAGTAGNTAAGAACTATTTCTTACTAAGCAATGAAATAGGAAAAGGTTTTAATAGTGATTCTACTCTGAATTTTAAACACCTGTTTTTTCCCCTGTTTTAATTCATACATTTTATAAACTAAATATAATAATTTATATATAAAATATAAGTGAAAAACCAATTTAACTATTAATGAGGTACGTTTATGTCAACACATGGGTAAAACGTTTTTGATACGGGACATATTTAGGAAAAAACTAAACACGCCATACATGGGGTGATTTTTCAAAGGTTTGATTCAAAAAGTGAGAAGAAACCGCGAATACACTGTAGCACGCAGTAGNCATACATGGGGTGATTTTTCAAAGGTTTGATTCAAAAAGTGAGAAGAAACCGCGAATACACTGTAGCACGCAGTAGCCAATCACAAGCAATGTCCGTTCCCAGACCTTCGCACAGTCATTCAGAGGAAGAGCTCGCCTACATGAAGGCAACCACCACACTATTCCGCCTCTGCTTACTTACCTACTCTATGACCGCGGCCGGCCTGCGGCGTCTGTTGCGAGGGAAACTGACGACAGTCTGGAATAACGCCGACCTATCGGACACCTGTGGGAAGTCCTGATGCGATGGATGAATCAGTTTCGAAATTCCTTTGAGTATATTATAAAGGCCAGTTTGCTCTTTGGTATGATGAAATTCTAGAGTAATTAAGAAATCTCGAAGAACACAATTTTAAATCATCTTACCTAAGATTTTGCCTGGGCTTGATTTCTCGGTTTCTCATAGACTAAAAATTAGACAGGCCGATTTTCGTCTCCTATGCATGTCTAATATATCAAAGCACTTATTCAAGTAAACAGTGTGCTAAATCTTAGACGGAGCCCCGTGGTAATGATCATTGTGTAAGAAGAAAAGTGATTGGTTAAGCACAGCTGGCGTGCGCACTCATTTTCTACTCCATACTCAACAATTTATTGGGGTCGCGGTGGTGTAGTGGTTAGACTACCCGCTTCTCACCTGAGCAAACCGGATTCGATTCCCGGCGGGGTCAATCCCGGATTTTCGCATGAGGGAATCGTGCCAGACGATGCCGCTGTTCGGCGAGTTTACTCGGGGATATCCCGTTTCCCCACCCCTTAATTTCGGCGCTGCTCTATACTCACCTCGCTTCACCCTCATCGGCTCTCAAGACCTCGATGNGTTTCCCCACCCCTTAATTTCGGCGCTGCTCTATACTCACCTCGCTTCACCCTCATCGGCTCTCAAGACCTCGATATTAAAAGCCATCACTCACTCAACGATTTATTCCCAAACTTTATTTCGTTTCTGTATATTGTTCCTCATGTTAAACTTTCTAGTCTCGGGAATTACCGTTTATTTTTGTGGGCATTTTTGACTGGCTAAACCTGTCAAACAACGCAAATAAATTTTAGAACTGGTGCTATATATGCGGAATGTTTGATGGAAACTGGANGTCAAACAACGCAAATAAATTTTAGAACTGGTGCTATATATGCGGAATGTTTGATGGAAACTGGATCCATCCAACCTTTCCAAACATGAAGGCGTCGTAAGCTTTGTTTGGCCAATGTTTCTTGAAGCAGCTGACGGAAAAATTAGATTGTATGATGGGGAATTGTATCACAAACTTTTGACATCATTATCTTTATAAAAAAACAGATTAACTCTGCTGCCGACATCACAAATTATTTAGGTACACAAAGATAACCTCACGTCTGTCAATAATATCCACCATGTTNAACTCTGCTGCCGACATCACAAATTATTTAGGTACACAAAGATAACCTCACGTCTGTCAATAATATCCACCATGTTTGTTTTTAATATTCTGATTGACATACCAACCGAAATCTCTTCCTGTGTTCATAGTAACCATTGGTCACAGGCAAATTAAACATTGGTTGTTTTTAATCGTCCATTGCGAAACGGAAAATATTTTCTGTAACCAAGTGTTATCTTAAACAGAATAATAACTCCCAATTACTGGGCAAGTCAGAATATTTAAAACAGATATGGTGGGCATCTAGGCTGATATGTTATATTTCAGGCATAAAGTGTAAACACTACATAATTCCAGGCTCACAGTTAAAATCAGTGACGAAAAACGTCTGCGGCATATCGTTTGTTGTGAAACACATCTATGGTGGGGCAAAGTAAGCATGTATGTAATTGGTTAAACCAAGATTAGCAGAATTTGTATAGAAAACTTAAAACACTGCTGCAATACTTCACATGAAATAGGAAATGGTTTTAATAGTGATTCTACTCTGGATCGAGTTATATACGGCACGCAACTCACGACCTAAACAACCGATGTAAACAAGCTCACTCTTGGCGCTGAGAAGGAACGTAACATTTTAACTGTAAATTTTATAATTACTACGATTGTAAACATTTCTTCACCACACGCCTAAAAACCTTAATTGTTACAGGCGCTTAAAATCAATGTAGGGCAAGACGCAAGTCATGGATAACACAAGTACCTACTAGTTGATTCTGTAATAAAAAGAGTTTAAAGTTCTAGTTTGAACGCTGCCTCTTACAGGATAACTCTTCTGAACTTAANACATAGATAACACAAGTACCTACTAGTTGAACAAGTTGATTCTGTAATAAAAAGAGTTTAAAGTTCTAGTTTGAACGCTGCCTCTTACAGGATAACTCTTCTGAACTTAAAAATATATTAAATTTTCAGTACTTCAAGTACAGTTCAAATTGAAATTTTACTCTAAACGGAATAACAGTTTCTATTCTTCTAGAAAGACTTCCCACCAATTCACGGTATGTATTTGCAGATGTGTTCCTCTTTAAACGTGATGACTACTTCTGTGGTGTTTTTTGGGCGGTTTGTACTCGATTTTATCCGGCACTTCAACTCATCCTAAAGGAGTTCAGTAAGGCTGGTGTTTTGGGTCGGCCTTTCAAGTTGGTCCACTTCCGTGTCCTCACACCACCCGGTTATAACCTTTGTTTTACGGATGAGTACAGTGCCATGCTGAATTGTCCAGAATTATGTTTCGTAGGCCTTGGCATCAATGAGTTTAGCCATTAAAAACCAGTGAACCAAAATCATGAGATTTGAGCGGCTCTTAACGGCGAGGTCTTCAGAGCCGATGAGGGTGATTGAGGTGAGTATGGAGCAGCGCTGGAATGAAAGGGTGGGGGAAACGGGAGATCCCCGAGAAACCCCGCTGACCAGCGACATCGTCCGTCACGATTCTCACATGCGAAAATCCGGGAGTGATCCGGCCGGAGATTGAACCCGGTTCGCCTTAGTGGGAGGCGAGCAGGCTAACCGCTCCTCCCCCCCCCCTGGGAATTGAACCCGGTTCACCTAGGGTGGGAGGCGATCAGTCTGCCCACTACACCACCACGGCCTCAAGAATTTTCTGGTCATAACCTCCATCGGCATGATTCGAGGTGTGAAGAACCTTCTGGGCCAGGTCATCTCAGGTGTAACAGTCGCGTCATGTCTCTGTGCCGACAACACTACAACGTGTTCTACAGGCATCCACGACACTACAACAGGCTAGTCGGGAGACTGGTGAGGAACTTCACTCCGTCGCTGATACACGTGCGTTATTTAAGATGGCAACAGTGGTTGACAGCTGTAAATAGGGGGCCCGGAGCCCAGCTCATACGTAAACACAATGATTTGAACCAAGTCTATCAGGCTGCAAACTAGATTTGCAAACCCACACAAACAAGCTGTGGGAAGCTAGGTTCCTGGTCTCGTGACAGCATTGCCTCCGGGAGCATATGAGAGATCGGCGGCGGTGTGTCGGCAGTCTTGAATGGCCATTAGTGCTGGATGCCTGCGACGTGAAGGAATCGGATGACGTCGGTACGTGGAGCAGTGAGAGACTATCGGTAGATCAGAGGCTACGCTGTAAAAAACATTTTGTATTTGTGCAAGGAATTCTTTGGCAACTGGTTACCAAAGAAATTTTTGTAACACTACAAATAATATAGACAAATTTTCTCAAAATCTTAGCGAGGAACGTGTGAAACTAATATTGACTAATATAATAGACTTCGAGTTTATTACAAATATTGAGTTACATAAACAGTTTTGTGTGTTTCCTAAAATAATGTATTGTAAATATACCTGCACTATTACATATGTAGAGTTATAAGAGAATCTTTGGCAACTAGCTTCCAAAGAATTGTTTGTAATAAGCACAGGTTTTTTTGCTGTGTAGGAAGGACTAACCGGCTGGACTGTAAGAAAATGGGACTTATTTTCGTGAGTGTTGGACATTCGGGTTTTATGAATGTACGGCAATGGTCATTGTGATCGTATGTTTGGAATTAATGAGTGAAGATTGAGTGACTGTACGTAGTATAAGAACAACGATAAGGACATTAATTAAAACTGGAATTATCATAAAAATCGCGCTCAATTTTAAAAATAAGTATGGATAATAGGGATAGACAGTTTCATTTTGTAAATAGTAGTTGCGTGTACTTTTATACTATTGTAAATAAATAAGGGCATTAAATTTGGTTATTTTATTTTACTAAGACTTCCGTCTCTAACGAACCTGAACACGCACTAGGCGACTTGTAACAATGTGTCACCAATTGGCAGTATTTTGTTCAACGTAGTCACATTTAAAAGCAAAGTCTCAGGATCGTTAACACTGAAAAGAATGCAAATTTGGTAATGGCAATTATAAAATGCAAACCTGTTTTCTTGTAAATAATATAATGATATAACTTCTAATTATTACAAAATTACTTTTGCGTGGCGTTTTATAGAAGAAAAGTCGGGAAGTTTACATGCCGGNATATAACTTCTAATTATTACAAAATTACTTTTGCGTGGCGTTTTATAGAAGAAAAGTCGGGAAGTTTACATGCCGAGACGGGAGATCATAAGAAAAAAGTAAAATGCATGAGGCTATCGCAAAATGACATGTTTGGCAGTTTTAAGAGGCAGCTAATTTTAACATTACATTAAATACCATGTTAAGATATATAACTAATTTATCCCCGAATTGCTGTAAATGTTGCCGTATGCCAACTCAGCGTTCAAATAAAAAAAAATGTGCATTTATAAAAGGGATATTTACAAACGTTGTTTTCGAAAATTCTCAATGAGCTGTGAATCAGTATAGCATCTAGAGAAATTCGTGTGCTGCCAGGCGTTGTCGATGCGATCACTTGACTTCGCTGCGCCCTCCAGCCTGGAATATTCCAGCGCTTGGTCACTGCAGCGATTCCATGTCGGAGGCTCTCAAGCAAACAAAAGCACTGCACCGAGTGTCGTCAGAGTTCACTCTTTCAGGTCAAAGGCAGAGAGCCGGCCTTTGGAAGGTTCGAGTTGTGCCACCGCACCGGGCGCCGTTTTCGAGCTGGAAGAGTGGTAGCCCCGTCAAAAGTGATCAAGAATTATCACCATAAAAATTATAAATAGATTCGGTTTTTGTCAAAACAAGTAACTTAATGTAAAATTTAAAAAAAAACTGTCCCTTCTTTTTGTAACGTTTTAGTATTCACTGTAATTTTTTTTTCCTTTAAACTTTCTAAACTACAATGCAAGTTTTTAATCTTAGACATAGTACGGTAAATGTTCCATATATCAGGCTGCCAACGTAGTAATAATAGATAATATACGAAGTTGGAAAATTTTCTAAGCATTTGACACTTTCCTGAACGTAGGAAACCCGCCACTGATGTAGGGAGAAAAAACTCAACATTAGTGTTTTCTCAATACGCGTATACAGTGATGTGATAGGTTTGCGAATAACTTCTTAGTGTGTAGCAAAACTTACGGGGTTGGTGAAGGGCGGCGTGGCACCATGATTAGGCCCTAGACTAAAAAAAAACTAGGCATATAGACGCAAAATAACTATTTCAGCGTACTCAACAGTCGAGAGCTGAAATACCCGCCATGCTCATGATGTGTGAGCCGGCATTAAAACAGTACATAGATGTTGTTCTGCAATGTTTTGTGAACGGTATTCTGATTGAAACCCCTTCATTTTCCTCAAAATTATATTCTATTGCATTTTTCTGTGTTGAATTGAAATGTGTTACGCGTTACGGAATAATATTGGCCAGAATAAGAACCAGACGTTTTCGCAAAATTGGGCTAATTTCGTCTCTGGACCGGTCTCTCCTTTGTGATGTGACATCGCACGTTGAGCCGGCCTTGGATAAAGGTACGAGAGGATGCTAACTGCACTATCGGCTTGCATTATACGACTTAATATACTGTGGACCGTCGGTAACGCACAGCACTTGTTTTTTATTGGTATGAAATTACAGATTTCTAAGTACTCGAGTCTTTTTAGAAAGTTTATGGAATTACACATCGATGTTTACATTAAACCAATTGTTGAAAAAGTGACATTCGTTTCTTTTTTGTCTGAAAACTTGTGGTAATTGTACTGAAATTGCAGTTGCTTTCCGTTTTCATTCAGCTTATTTTTTTTTATTTGATTTCTCATTTATTTATACTTATATTTTCTTGTCATATCTCTGAACTAGACCAGTATTTACTATTTCATTTTATGCTATTGGATGTACAATTTTAAACAAATGAACGGTAATTAAAACATTATTAAAAAAGCTTCGAAGAGTAATTACTTGAATTTTAATAGCTGACCGGGTTCCATGTCCTCCAAATAGCAGTTCAGGAAAATGGCATACTCCTTTGTAGTCCACATGCAAATATCTAACAAAAAAACGTTATGATATCTCGGTCGGAAACTTACCTGAATTCCTTACTCCTCCTCTCTAAAAAGAATTAGTTTAACAAAATAAGTAAAAGGTGTTAATAGCAAATATAATTATAAATTACAACTTAACTTATGAAGTAATAATTTTTTTCTCCTCGGATTTTTAATCTGTAGTTATAAATATGTTGTGATGAGTGGGAAATATTGCCAGTCCATAAATTCTTCTCTGAAATCAAAAAAGAAAAAAAAATAATGTGTTACACATACAGAAATGATTTTCAAAAACGTTATACTAGTCATAACTAAAATTATCTCTGAAGACCATTACGGTTTATGGAATGATTTTCATTTAAGAAATGTGAATTCCAGGCAACTTAAGCTTGTTAAAGGTAACTGAGCAGATTTTAAAATCAAACTTTGAAAAAAAAAAAAAAAAAAAAGCGTCTCGGCTTGTAACTGCGCAAATTTTAACGTAAGCACTTAGCAGAGTGAAGACATCAATGTTGATACCGAATCCTTCTATGGCTTACCATTCTTATTGAGAACTTAACTTTTATATCGTTTTCCAGTGAAATAGGATTGTTTTGTTGTTTTCTACTTTTCGGGAATATAACTACCGTAAAATAAGCAGAATGAAGTAATTACTGTCTATCGTATAACCTTATTTATTGCAGGATCATTCTGTGTACATTAAACACACTTTACATTCAAACACACTTCTTGACGACCTCCGATCCATTACAATTACACACTTGTAAGACTACATACCCATATTTTACAACAGCAACTTTGTCATACCGGGAGGTCTCATATATAGAAAAACTCTTACAAGTAATCGATACCATGCCTCTGTTTTTGGCGACTGCACACAACACATTTTCGGTTCGTGGTGATTATAGTAAGAACTGACCTAACTGTGACAATGATGTGTTCATAACAGTTTCGCAACGTCACCTCATCGGCGCAAGGATAACCAGTCAGCACGTTCCCAGCAAAGTTACGCCAAGTGTATTTTGCCCCAGACAGCGCTCTCTCGTATTCAGCAGCTAGGGCCATGTATTTTTCGCGAAAAGATTTATGCTCATGCTATAATTCAGTGTCATACATCCACGTTCCTTTGGTTATTGGCCGTACGTCTACGTGAGAAGACATGTTCTTATTCGACTGGGCCAATCAGAATAAAGTACTGCGATACCGAACGTCCATGGTTCGCGTGCACACACCTGAGAGACGCGACATTTAAAATCATCCAACCACGAATGTGCACATGAACTAAAGTGTTTTGGAGTACGACTGGTCTTGGAATCTTTTCGCGGAAAGTACGTGCCCCTATATATAGCTCTCATAGTTACTTCAGAATGACTTCACAGAGGACACACACTGGCCATCTCTCCGTCGGAGAGAGCGCGATACAGCGAAAGCACGAAGTTGTTTACTTGTAGAGCTCTCTCGTGTTCTCTGGCATTCTCGCACCGCTCTTTTGCGACTATAAGTTCACGTTATTTCAGATGGCGGACAGATCCAATTAAATTTCAACGAATGTACTTATTGAAATGTGTAGTGAACCAGTACATGAGCATACGCATCTACAGAAAATTACTGTCGGTGTACATAAGTAAATAAGTTATGGAAATAATGGTAGTTGCCACTTAGGTGTATCCAGTCGCAATGGAGTGTGTGTGTGTATGTGTGTGTGTGTCTGTGCCTACTACGTGTTTGTGTGTGTTTCTGTGTGTGTCTGTGTTTGTCTATTTGAGTATGTGGAGCCCTGTTTGCGTAGGTACTGTAGGTGTTGCAATTATCGCTCCCGTGCTTCTCGGCCTCGAATGCGGAGTGAGTGTGAAAAGATTTGGGTGGCTCTTAACAACGCGAGGTCTTGAGAGCCGATGAGGGTGATCGAGTTGAG
>NQII01005783.1:89832-115349 GCA_002778355.1 Clitarchus hookeri
CCGAGACAAACCCGCCGACCAGCGGCATAGTCCAGCACGGTTCCCACGTGCGAAAATCCAGGAGTGACCCGGCCGGAGAGGCGAGTGGGCTAACCGCTCAGTCACCGCGGCCCCTCGAATGCGGAGAATGGCTTCAGGTAGGCGGGCCCCTTAATGTCTTCCTCTTGTGTCGTCTGGAAGTCGGGAGGAAAGTTCCGTGGACGGCTGACGACGTGGGGCGTTGTCGCGTCGCGTAATTATGAAAACCGTTTTAAGGATCAGAAAGGAAGGAAAGACGACGTTAACGGCTTTGGAGTGTCGGTCGCCGCGGAATTCAGTTAGTCGACAGGTCGAGTTGGTGTCGCCTGAAGAGTGTCAAGTAGGTCGGGCCCGGCGCTGTAGCGAATCAGTGCGGCTCGGCGCCGGCGAAGACACATCCGCGGCTCATACCTCGCAGATTCAGGCCAGCGCGCCGCCAAACCGTTACTCAAAACAACGCTGTTGCAGGCGGCAAGCTTCATCCCGAAAACAATGCCGCATCCTCGTTGCGACACAGTTCCTAGCCCGGTCCCGCGGGCTTGTGCTCCAATTCTGCCGCACTTCGGCTGTTCCCGAGAAGTCCCGTGCCGGGTTGCCAACCGTAGCGTAATCACACCAAATCTGGTATAATTTCAAGTTATTTTAGTGTATAGTCTATTCGCGGTTTCTTCATACTTTTTTAATCAAGCCTTTTGAAAAAATCACTCCATGTATGACGTGTTTGGTGGTTTCTAAATACGACATGTATTACAGACGTGTTATACTTGTGTTAACATAAAAACAGCTTATTTTTAATTAAATTGAACTTTTACTCATATTTCATCTATAAACTATATATTTCATATATACTTAATATGAATAAAAATGTGAGAAAATAAATGTGTTGTTAATGCCTAGCAAGAAATAGTTCTTATGAAAAATATTATTATACTGAATGCGCATGAATGCGGAGCGCTGTCCCTTTGGTGTTATTGTGTAGACTTGTTAACCNATAAATGTGTTGTTAATGCCTAGCAAGAAATAGTTCTTATGAAAAATATTATTATACTGAATGCGCATGAATGCGGTGCGGTGTCCCTTTGGTGTTATTGTGTAGACTTGGTTAAGCTTCGTTTTCATGAGGCGGAGGAATATTCCGGAAGTAGAACTTTAGCAGGGCTTCAGAAAAGTTGTAAGTATCCATGAATGGACTGTAGTATAATAAATTAATTATACGGCATTGTAGTGTAATAAAGCTTCAGAGAAGTTTCCAAAACGTTACCAACAGAAGTAACATTCTGTGGTCGGTCATACCAGCATATTGACGAGTAGCGACACTGAAAACTTGCAATTTATTATTTGAAAGGAAAGCAAATCGTAATGGAATATATTTGTTGTTTCGCGTTCAGAGTTTCCAAGTAATGCTCGGACCTAGCATACATTATGTATATCTATACTTCCCGAACATTTATGTCCCGCAATTGGCTCTACAGCGAAGACCCAAGGAAAGAGTTATTAAATTAATCTTTATGTCGACCGTCACAGATTGTCACTGTCATGTCATACTTGAGTTACGATTTTTTTCTTTTAAAGATTTGTGTATATTGTGTTTATATGTTGATACTATTGTCAGAGGTGTTTAATGTAAAATGTTACGAAGTAGTATAATATTTTACAAATGTCCTCAAAAGAAGTATAATTTTGGTATGTTTGTGGTACTGCACCTGCAAACTAGTTGGTAACACTGGTCCCTTGTACCTTCGGCGAGATAAAAATATACCGCTTCGTGGGAACAGATTGTTTGTGCCCGAAATCTGCGAGAAAAAGAAACATCCGCACCTAATGTAAGGATGCACGTTTCGCAGCAAAGTGGGAGGGAACATGCCCGGGTGTCCATTGGCAAGATTCCCCCCTGGCCACTCCGCCCTGGCACTCAACCCGCACCGCCTCCACAGGCGGCGCTATTTACATATGCATTCGCGTCTTCTAGTTTGTTCGATTTCGTTCACAACACTTCTAAAATCGAATTTAAAATAATGAAAATCGCTTTTCTGAAGGGATTCGCCTACCTGGAGCTACCTGAGGCCTGCCTGAGGCCGAGAAGTGCGGGACTGATACGGGCTACACTGTTAGGGCGCGGGCACAATTGCTATAAGCACGTCATTAACACAACACAGTGATATACATAAGAATTAAACTGCTTGTTTTCAGTTAGACCGGCTACAACCATTCATAGCGATAAGCACTTACATAAGCACAGCGATGGTAACAAGAAAACTTCAACTTGATTTAACTTTCCTCGTTATCATTGCTGTGCGTCAATATTCAGCCAATCAGAAGCCGCGGCACCTGTACTACGTTATCAAATGAAAAACTTATTTATGAATCAAGAAAGTGTGTATGTAGGCTTCATTCCTCTGGCAGATATTTTCTTTTGTCTATTTCCGGACAATCACAACCACGGAAGTTTCGTAACGGTTTTAGGCGACGTTAACAGTAAAAATTGAAATGAAAATAATATCTCATAAAAAAAAAATTAAAGATAAATAGAAAATAATTTTTTTTTTCACAAAAAATCATTACCAACTGTACAGAACTTAATTTCTTAGGTATTAAATGTATCAACGTAAACAAACTAATATTATTATCTTTATAGTATCAGTTGTAGCCAGGCCACTGAGCTGGTGTTGTGTTTTGTGTGTGCTTATTTCTGTATATGTGAATGTGTTAGTTATATGTCAGTTGTAGCACGGAACTTAAGTTCATCAAGTGCGCTAGCCGGCTAGCACCTCTAAGCGCAAGTGTGGTGTGCAGTGTTCTCGTTGCACTTGCGTGTACCTATGGGACTTCAAGTGGTGACTCTACCATTTTATTCGTGTAAAAGCCTGTTGCAAGGTTCAATGCAGGGGCCTTAGTATTTTAGTATGTATCTGAAGCGTGTATTTTGAGATACAGCGCATTGGAAAAGTCGTTTTTAGCTACGTCGGAGTGCTCTTAAAAGGTGTTTCTAACGCGCGTGTTGTCTTGAACGCACTCAACAGGCCTCGTCTGAAGTGAGTGTTCTTTTCATAGAACAGCACATTGGACACGAGTTAAATAGTTTCGTATAAAAATGTACGTTTGAAACATTGCAACGAGGTCCCGGCTCTGCGTGGCTGGCGAATGAAATGCGTTGCACAGGTTTGGTAGAAAACAAGTAATTTGTAGTGATGTTTGAACACGAAAAGCATTTAAAAAAACGTTTCATGCCCAAATATAAGTTTAGAGTTTTCCTTTCAACGCCAAGGATTATCTAAACCGATTTATAAAATTAGACTACAAAGTTTATAATAGCCCGACTAATTATTTATTTAAATGATGAATGAAATAAAGTATTCAGTAGCAGTTCATTAGTTTCACTGAGGATTGCAACTGAGTGAGTTACAGTACATTGTGGAAGACATATCTGTAGGTATAGATATCATGTAGCACTATTAGACCCTAATAACGTAGGAAATTTAATTTAGTTCTTTCATTTTAATCATACCTCCATCCGTAACAAGCCTGGCAACGCCCAGGCGTATGTAACAGTACTATAGTTGGCTGGGTTAGGTTAGTTTAAAATGAAAAACCAGTAATTCCAGTTTGTTCCCGTGTTATGATGCAATAATGCGTTAAAAAATGTTGGGATGGAGGGAATGCTTGAGAGTTAAAAGCCATGGATTTAAGTATTTAATCAAGTGCTTAGCGAAGTTCGCTCTCAAGTGCAAAAATGTCAAAACAGAAGATCAAAAAAATATTTGGTAATTTGGTCATTCGGCGTTGGCATGTGTTACAGTTTCTGAAGGAGTGAGTAAATCTCTATTTTGTAATTACAAATGGAATATATGACCACACAGAAAATAAAAAACCCGCCAGGCATTGGAAAACCAACAACATACTTTCGATTTACTACAAACTAAAAAGGGTAAACATTAATTTCAACTACTGTCAGTACCTACAGAAAAATATTTTTTAAAAACATATTTTGATTTTTTACTTAGAACAACTGGCGAGTTTTTTTTTTTGTAAAAAATGAACATGTGTTATTCTTCTCATTATGCGTAGCTGACGAGCGTGAAAAATATTGATGATGCCCGTGCAATGCTCTCGACGCCTGGTGCCAGCATCAACGCTCTGATAGCCTCACGGTTGCATCGCGTAATTGCGAACACCGCTTTACGGAAGCCCGCCAAACTGTTTCTAGCTGGGGCCCCGGTGGTGCAGTGGCTAGACTATTCGCCTCCCACCAAGGCGAACCGGGTTCGATACCCGGCGGGGTTGCCCCCCAGATTCCCCTCGCATGTGGTGATCGTGCTGGACGATTCCGCTGATCGGCGGGTTTTTTCGGGGATCTCCCGATTTCTCCTGCCCCTGTCTTCCGGCGCTGCTCCATACTCACCTAGCTTCACCCGCATCGGCTTTCAAGACCTCGATGTTCAGAGCCGCCCAAATCTCTTCACCCACCCTTTTTCAAGCTGGCTGGTTCGTGGACCGCTCTACCTCACGTTCAAATTACTTGAAAGAAATGACGCAGAGTTTTGAATCACTTAAGGGGCCCGCCTACCCGTAGTTATTTTCCGCGTACGACGCCAAGAAGCGCGGGGACGATAAGGGCTACACTGTCACGCCCTTCATTTACGCCATAACCACTAAGCGCAAGTGCAGTGTTCTCGCCGTGCTGCGTGTACGTATAAGACTTTAAGAGGCTATCCTATAATTTGATTGGTGGAAAGTCTGTGTCAAGGTTCAATGCAGGATTTTTAAGTATTTTTGTATGTATCCGACGTGTGTATTTTGATATAGAGCGCGTTGAAAAAGACGTTTTTAGCTGTGTTTGTGTGCTCTGAAGTGGTGTGTCTTATATGCGTGACGTCTCGAAAGCACTCAACAACCCTCGTCTGAAGTGTGTGTTATTTTCGTAGATCAGCACATTGCAGCGCGTTTAATAGTTTCGTGGGAAAACTTGTATTGCAAACTCACTGCAACGCAGTTCAAACATCAGGCAGGCGGATTCCTTAACGCCGAAGAGCTAACGTTTTTCTTTACATTTTGAGAGCATTTTAATTTCGTGATATGATATCAACGGTAGTGTGATCATATATCTTAATCATTTGAAAGATAACACTTGTCATGTTTTTTATTGTAAAAATGAGAATGTTAACTTAAAACCTTGATACGTACAAATTTTACAAAGTCATTTAAACAAGTATGGATTCAGCTAGTGTTCAATTACAGGAGTGGCATGCTGCTATTTCTTTGAAATCGAACATTTCGTTCACCTGCGGTAAAATATTTGACTTTAAATTTTAACTGAAAAGTAATAAAAAAAAAAAAAAGAAACAGAAGAACTATATAACAAAATTTTAACAAACAATATTTTTCGTATTTTGATGGCATGGGCAATTATTTTGGGCTGTAGTCTGTTGTATGAATTTTGTTCAACATTGATATTTGTCGGGATAAAAGTATACTTAAATTTAAAATTCATATCGTTTTTTCATTTATGGAAAGCTATTTTCCGCAATTGCCACGAACGGTTTAACAGCTATTATTTCACATCACAACACAAACCTATGTAATATGCCAAACATGTATACAATAATTTTCAACTCCTGAACACCCTTAAACGCTGTTCACGGTTATTTGAGCACTTTTGAAGTCGGCTTTGAAAAAAAATCACTGTCCCTACCTGCAGGTATTTCAACGGGCACACTGACTGACAAGCGCCCTGTAAAGTTAGCAACGTACGGAAAGAAAATAGTTTAATGTCTTGACGTTGAAATAAAAATGTCTGGTAAACACGTGTGACTATAAACTTAATTATTTTGCTTTCTTTTTTTTAATTCACGTAAGTTTAAGAATTAATAAGATTTGTACAATATTTACTTTTCTAATAATTTATCAATTTCACTTGACCGACGCATGAATAAAGTGATCAGGCCCATGGCAATGATAAAATAACATATGACGGGAAAATACGTAATGCGCATAAAAGTAGAACTCAAGCAGGGTTTTCAAATGTGCTCAGTTTACCGAGATAAGCCTATAACAAGTATGCCTTCATTGCTGAAGGTGATGGAGCACTGACGGAACGCAAGTGCCCAGGAACGGGAGTACCCCGAGAAAATTCGCCGGTGAGCGACTACCACCATCGGGATTAACTAACCCCTCCCCCCCCTTTTTTTTTCCACGACAGGAGATCGACCCCGGATCGCCTTTCACGGAGAGACCGGTCTAGCCAAGCGACAATCGCAGCCCTTGTTGAATTACGTCCCAACGTCGGAGAAGAAACGACTACGTCCGGGGCAACACACCGTCATTTCGCTCGCACGCTTTTCAGCACTTTCGAAAGCCTTGTTTAGGATCTGCTGTCTTCCCGTTCTGTATCCTTCTGCCATGTGTAAATGCATCATTGCCATGGGCTGGATCACTGCGGTCTCGTAAAGACGAGAGTTAATGCCACGTATAAGTGAACAGGACGCACCCGCAGAGCAGTGTATGGAGAGGAATGTGCTTGGACGGCCACTGTTGACTTCCTGCTGTAGATGGCGTGGCGGGTGGGCGCGGGGCAGTCCCGATACGGACGTCCTCCGACCTACTGCTCTCTCCCGCCTTGCACGTCGGCGTGACCACCTTTACTGTCACGTTTCGTATCGCGCAACCAAACGCTTTGCCTGACGTACGATACGACGTCCTTTCGCGCACTATTGAAGCGGATTGATACGCAACACTGGCGAGCCAGGCCCTCCACAAGCCGCGTTCAAAATAACTTCAATCCGATAAGATTTCTACGCAGCGATAACGTAGGTGACGCTTCTTATTGTAGTTTACCTTCGTCACACAAAGAAGAACATTGGAGAACTTTACAATTAGTTCTAAATAGTTACGACATAAAACCTTCCGGGCACTTCCCGAGTCATTGCCCGTGCCCGTCTGTCCCCCTCCGGTTTCCTTTTGGGAAAAGGGACGTAAAAAAAATGCATGTTTATAGTTCTATAAGAACACCGTCTCATTAACTGTAGGCTTTTCACAGTAAACTGAGCACTTCTGGAAGTCCTGCTTAATATGTACTTATTTTGACTTACTGCAGTGTGTGTTTCGCTTGTGGTTTTGTTGTTTTCGTCGCTCGTTGTTCAATTGGATCGTTGTCTCTTGTTTCATACATGTACTTATTTATATTATCACTTTTTTTTTTTTGCGTTTCATATATTATGTTCATTTTTTTTGGCCCAAATAACAGGTCGCCGCTGCGCATAAGGAAAAAAAATTTAATATAAAAAATTGCATATATTAAACTTTTTTTTTAATGCATGAATTGTTATTTGGTGATTACATATATTTCAAGCAGTAGCCCAAGGCATTAGTTGACATTGTTAATTTTTTTTTCATTTGTACAACTTAGGTAATATTTTTGTTATTATGGCTGCAGCAAAACAGAAAAATTTTGGATTTTACAAAAAAATTATTCAAAAATATGTGTGATTTTTTATTCGGGTAAAAATGTCATCACATACCATGTGTAGAGTGTGGACAATGTTTGGTACAAATATAAAATAATTAATTTTCTGGTATCAAACCAAGATGTTATGTATAGCCTAATCGTAGTTGCGCAACACGTCCGCCGGGAGGGCGCCGGCACGAATACCAGGATACATTATTACAACAGGCAGCGAACGAGATTCAGTCGAATGGTATTTTCGACCTTAAAAAATATATCGACTTAACGGTCTGGTCTAGCTAGAGCCTAGTCTGCCGGCATCGTAAATTGGCGGCCATTTCCCGTCGTATCACGCGGCCTGATATAGACGGCGCCTTCTGTTAACGGAACTTTAATGGCCACCTGCCACCTTCGTGATATCCTCAGTCTCCC
This sequence comes from Clitarchus hookeri, assembly GCA_002778355.1. Classification (NCBI taxonomy): domain Eukaryota; kingdom Metazoa; phylum Arthropoda; class Insecta; order Phasmatodea; family Phasmatidae; genus Clitarchus; species Clitarchus hookeri. Next base: position 97,721 of record NQII01005783.1, read on the forward strand.
GAAATAAAAAACAAGGTGCAAGGGGGTGTGTGTGTGGAGGGGGAAGGACGTGACCTTGACGTGAAGGACGCGCGCGGCCTATGATTATGAGTAACGGCTGGGGCGGTCTGCGGAGAGGCCTTGCAGCGACCTTGGCCCTCGGCTGGGTGTAACGGTGCCTGCCGGCGGCTGTAGCGGGACTTGGACGTGCTCCGCGCCCCGGGGTGTGCACACGCCGGCCGTCGCCAGCGGTGATGGTATCCGCGTGCTCGGGAACACCCAGTGCACTGTCGAACCACACGCTCGCGGCATCTTCACACTTCCTGAATCAAAACTTTGAGTAAAGTTGAGAGATATGGGCGGTTCTTAAGGGCACCGCCTACCGGCTGGCAGCTGCGAAATTTTAATAGGAAATTTCGCCTCGGTGCGTTAATTTTAAAGCTAGGCGTTTCAAACAAAATGTATACTTCGCGAATTTTTTAAGAGAAGTTCCCTACGGTGGAGATGTTTCCATAACTTGCATATTTTGTTTGCAAGGAATTTTTGCTATAATAAGTATGATATATGCTAAAATTGAAAACATGTAAAATTTAAAAAAGAAAATGTGAAAAATGTTAAAAATAGCATTTTTAGGGCTTTCCTTTTTTCCAGCACAGTTTCCTCAAAAGAGAGGATAAATGTACAAAGTTGCATCTATGATTTAATCCATTGGCTTACATCGCGTGTAATAATATCCTATAGATCTAATTTGCGAGAAATTTAGCTTCTCGGGAACGCATTTCACTGTCTTGTGAGGGCTCGTAGTAATGCTTCCAGGCGTGACCTTGAAACATTAAAAAAATTCTATGGGTTCCCCTTAAAGCCCGCCAAGGTTTCAACGGACAGACGGACGGACAGATGGAATTATTATAAGCACCTGATTGTCTGTTGGTCGCGTGATTGGCAGATCTATGGAAGCGACGGCTTGTTATATAAATCGACGTTTGCTCCTAAATCAGGCTGTCTGAAAGAATTTGCCTGCTAGGTGCCTCTAGCTTGCTTTGCCCCCTTAAAGTTTTTGACATCAATGTGTCACTGATCCAATCCAAATCAGGGAGACAAACACATCCATCCAATGCCCCTGCAGGCAAGGACACGAGTTCCATTCCCTTCATGTTCTCCACATCGTGATTCTCGTTATTCAACTGTCTGTAAAAGCTTTACATCATCACGATTTCTTCTTCCGACATTTTCTGGGTGTTGTTTGTAAACAATGATTGCATAATATAAATTATATTAAACGATTTAAATTCTACACATTTTTTTTTTGCGTCCACTGATTGTTTATCAGTGCAGTAAGGGAACAGTTGCCAGAAACCAGCAAACATTTATGGTTGTCAGTCAGTTAACAGTTTCGAAACATTCAGAAGGGATACTCAATATAATAAAATAAAAATAAATAAAATATGAACTTCCTTCCTAAATTGTGTTTACTTCCGTGTTTCAGAGACTACTAATAAAAATTAAATACCTTAAAATGTTTTTTAAGGTTACTCATTTCAATGAATTTTCTTGGAAATTCCACAATAACTATGTTATGCTTCATATATTGTCCTCTGGATGCCTGTAAATATCTACAGGAAAAGTGTGTACTGAATCACGTGTCAATGGCTAACTGACGCTGCAGAAACTGAGCGAACTCCTGTGAATTTGTGTTCTCGGTAATCTTTCTAGCCTCGCACAGGGCTTTACCCGAAAACCGCTCCCAGTGATAATCAGTACTTGTCAAACGTATCAGCTAACATCGCTGAAATTACTGACCAGTTAAATAGTCGGGCATCGGAATGCGGTGCCTTCTACGCGGTATTGCCAATGTACGATAATTATAGTACACGAACGAGTACTTCAAGTCTGTGTAGGATGTAAGACAAGAAAACTGGACACCGTACAGTTCTGCTTGAGAATTTTCTGAACCTACTATATTAGCAACAATAACAAAAAGTAGTACGTGTCTTGTCCTTGAATAAGTTTTTTTTTTTTGAGAGGTAACGTCGACTTATTATCCCCTACAAGAAGCAGCAGAAAGAAAATGCCCACGACCTCACTTCCCTAATTGTCTAGCACACGTAAGGTCTGGAGTTTTTTTAAATATTTATTGGCTAAGAAAGACGTTTAGCGGCATCTGTTGCTGCCCTGTTATCAAAGTTAAACGTTAACGGAACGAGGTTTTAATAATGTGATCATACACTAGTCTGTGATTTTTATTTTGCAATTCCGCACGCCATTACAAAGACAAGTCAATTTAATTTATAGATAGTTATTAAAAACTCCATCGTCTTACATATAAACTATTGACGGTAAAATAAAAAATTTCAAAATTAACATTTGAAAAAAAAAAGTTTTGCCCTTTAACTACATATAGGTATACTACCGTGCACACTGGCATAATAGGCTTCCATTTTATTTGATAGAGAGTTAAATAAAATAGTTCGAAGTACTAACGTTGTATTGCGAGTGTTATGTTAAAAATTTTTTATCAAACCAAGTTGGTAAATTCTTTGCTTCGTACACATATTAGTAACACATATACGTTAATAACAATTTCACGTTTTCACTTGACTGGCACATAAATAAAGTCATTAGGCCCATGACAATGTAAATTTTACATAATGACGGAAGGATACAAAACGAGGAGGAAGGACTTTGAAAAGAGCTCAACTATGCGCGCATAGCCTAGCCCAGCGTTTCCTAAGCTTTGTCAGCCACGGACCCCTAGGAAATCAAGCACAATTTTCAAGGACCCCCTTAATAAAATAAACAGTACGTTCGTCGTGCTAAGTAAGCGTAGCTATTACGAGACTTTTGGTAGCATTTATTTATTATTGTTAAATGGTCCAGAGATGAGACTGCGGACCCCCATACATATACTCGCGGACCCCTAGGGGTCCGCGGACCCCAGGTTAAGAAAAACTGGCCTAGCCATTACCGAGTGCAATATTTTTCGCACTTGGCACGATAATTTTCGTTACGTGGTACGAGAATTACGCACGGAAGTTTTGGCAATGCTGGGGTCTCGCGCGAACTGTTGATGACCTACTGTTAGCAATACTGATTCGGCTGCGGCATAAGTAGGACGCACTAACGGGTTTAACTGTTGTAGTTGGTCCGCGGTCAATTGAACTGTATTGAAAGCCGTAATAGCTTTCTTCATTCAGCCTACTGTATACCCTTCCGTCATACGTATAAATTAATTTGCATTTACATTAATTGAATGAGCATAGGTTNTTGAACTGTATTGAAAGCCGTAATAGCTTTCTTCATTCAGCCTACTGTATACCCTTCCGTCATACGTATAAATTAACTTGCATTTACATTAATTGAATGAGCATAGGTTGTTCGCGGTTAAGGAGACTTCCTAGTTGTCATATGGGTCTCATCGTAAGCAGTTATGCCTATTCTAATTTCTAANTTGTTCGCGGTTAAGGAGACTTCCTAGTTGTCATATGGGTCTCATCGTAAGCAGTTATGCCTATTCTAATTTCTAAAAACTATGGAATATTTCAATGTAAATATTTTTTTACAACAGAAATGAAAGTCGATATTTCGTTGCCGATTTATATATTTGGTTAATGAAACATGATGTGATTGTTGAAAAATGTCAAAGTCAACAAAAATCGCTATTTATGATATTTATTATTTTGTAAAATAACGTTTCAAACGATGGCGACAATGCTGTATATTTTCTGAATATATTGTTGTATTAAAAACCTATAGTCACTGCTTAAAATTCTAAGAAAACAGAAAACTACAAATCGAGCTCTGAAAAATGCCCCTGCGTCAAATCGCACATATTTATACACACACGCGCGCGCGCTCAGTGACATGCTACCAATCAAGCCAGCAGCAAAAAAGTAAACGACGTTTCCTTTGGATAAATTCGTATTAAAAGTTTTTTTGTTTATTTGAAGACATTGTAGTTATTATATTTCGTCTGTTTGTTACATGCACACAAGAGTAATGAATGTCATATAAGCAAGTGGATCCAGGGAGGGATGAACAGGGGGTGGGTGGTGCACAGGAAACGCACGACACCTTTCTCAAACCCCTTACATCGACATGTAACTGTGTTGTGAATGTTTTAAAACTAAAATCAAACAACTTCAGAATTGTTTGAAACACTGATCTCATTTTATTAATTTAATACTGTTNTCCGCCCCCTCCCAAATTCCGAAAGTATAGATCCTCTCCTGCATCAAGTGGCGTATTTGCCTTCCTGGCAGCTTCACAGTATTAATAGATCAACGCTTGGATAATTGATCCGTTCCATGACAATGTTAATTTTACATATGGTGGAAGGACATGAAATGGACAGAGAATTAGATCCTAAGCAGGGCTTTCAAAATTACTGAGTTAAAACCGCCAACAGCCTGCAGTGTACTTTTGCACTGACCAAGTAACACTGCANAAAAAAAAAAAAAAAAAAAAAAAAAAAAAAAAATCAAAGCCGTTTCGGTTTCGTTGGTATATTACGCCAATTATTTGTACAATGAATGTAAATAAAATAAACCAATTTAATTTGGTACCCATCTAAAACTACACTTTTTTTGTATGTATTTTATTGTTATATGCTGCCAACATTATTTTAAGTACCTCACTCATAGTTTACATTAATGTGCACACAGTATTACTTTTCAAATGTTGATCTTAAAAAGCGCTCAATTAACATGAACCAGGAATATCAACTATCGATCGTGTATAGAACTATACGTCATAGACTGCTCGCCTCCCACCAAGGCGAACCGGGTTCAATCTACCGGTTCACTCCGGATTATCGCATGTGGGAATCGTGCCGCTGGTCGGCGAGTTTTCTCGGGGATCTCCCGTCTCCCCCACCCTTTCATTCCGGCACTGCTCCATACTCACTTCACTTCATCCTCATCGGTTCTAGAGACCTCGATTGAACTGTGTCCATAGCCGATCATGAGACTAAATAAAAATCACACACACACACACACAGAACTCAGCAAGACGAAAAACAGGAAAACCTTTTACAACACCACAGACAGATAATTAGGAAAAGCTGTTACCTTGTCAATAGAAAATAAATATGTATCTAATTAAAACGAAAAAAAAGACGGACGAACAACTTATTATTACGAAACAGGACAGACAACAAAAGTAAACGAAAAGAAAAGAAAACGCGACGACTAAAACGAAATCACAACATAAGTAAACAAAAAAAAAAAAAACTATACCGGCGGACACAGTTGAAAAATAGAAACTCAAAACACACACAAAAATAGGACAAACACCACAATGAAACACAAATTAGGAAAAAGTATCCCTTATCCGATTATAAAACCGAATAAGTCAACACTACGAACAACACAAGAAACACAAAAATAACTAGAGAAAAGAATAGATAAACAAACAGAGAGAACACAGAACGACGAAAAAATGAACACATAAAATTACATTTACAATGACAGTGTATTTATTTTTTGAGCTAGTTCAAATTCCCTTCGTTGATTTAGATAAGCAGATAAGTCTTTGCGAGGATAAAAGTATTGTTTATCGAGTTTTCAAAGCAGTTGCAACAAATTTATATTAATTATTTCAGACATATTTAGTTTGTCAGTGCTGCCTTCCAATCAGAACGGTAGCCCTGAAAGTAAATGTTCGAAACATAAAAAAAATAGCATATTATTTTTGCAAAGCTTCAGATCCCAATATTTTTTTTGTGCAAAACCTGTATTTTATGTAGGGCAAATTCTCATGTTGTTGCAGATATTGTCATTTTATACCAAGCCAAGAGCTAGTGTTTTTAATTTAGTTCCGAGTGTTAAGAATAAACTAGAAGTAACGAATATTAATAAAAATCTGTTCAGTGGTGTGGATGTTCATCGACACACACATATTACAAAAATAGAGAGAGAGAGAGAGAGAGAGAGAGAGAGAGAGAGAGAGAGAGAGAGAGGGAGAGGAGAGGGAGAGAGAGAGAAGATGAGAGGGAGGAAGGGACACAAAATAGTTGATACCACAATCCTTTGTTTAGAAAGAAAAGTAGGTTAAAAAGCATTTAAAAGAGCCTCAATTAGGCTCAGTGAATAATTTCATTCATAATTCAAACTACAATTTTTAGGGTCATCATTTTGGAGAATACTATGATATTTGTTGCTCTGTGTGTTAAGAACTATGTGTACACATGCCAGAGTTGGTAAGATGAGGTCAGGTAATACAAAATAATATTTTCGGTAGAGGAAGACAGTGTTATTATACCCATCAAACTGTCGGAATACACGGCTTGTTACTTTGAAAATCCAATGGAGTGAGTAGTTATTAACTGAATAGAGATTCTGCAAGGAATTCTTCAGTTTTATCGAAAGGCATAAAATATAGCTAAAATTTCAATCCCTTCTTACAAACAAAAATTGCATTACCAGTGTGTGAAATTTGCCTGCCTAAATGCTTGGTCAAAAAAGTTATCAGTGAAATAATTTTTCTACCGCATTGGTTACTGTTAATACTGCTAAATTCGTATGAGTTTTTTCTTCTCCAAATTTACGACAATACTTATCAAGAATCTTATTACAGTTGTCATTTTGAAAATAACGATTTGTTTAGTTACAATTATATAAACACCCTATAGCATTCACTTCTGGTGTACAAAGTTTGGTGAGAATAAGTTGAGTAGTTCGTTTGACATACACGTTTTATATAATTTTGCAGGTATCTTGGCCCCAAACAGCAAAAGACGAGGGGAATTACAATTATGTTTGATATGTTTAAAAGCTATACAAGCTGAGCGTAGCTTTGAAAGCTGTTGCGCAACTCATGCATACAGAGAGGCGATTTCCAGTTTTACCATTTTATTGTTTTCTACGTCACTATACAACAGTTTTAATATGTTTAAATATTAATTTAGTAACATGCCTACATCAAGAGTTAGTGTAAACTGATTTTAAAAAAATTATGGATTGTTTTATGCATATATTGTTTTAAGTGATGACAATTTTAATATTGATATTATAAACTTTTATTCATTCCCACGTCACTCCAAACTAGGCTGGGCCACATTGTTTAATATACCTGCGATATATTGACTGCAAAATGATCATGCTAACCGTTACTGTAAGGCGTTCGAGTTACGTAAATCAAACATCAGATTATGATAAAACAAATTTACGTTTGCGTAATATGGCTTGTTGTACAGTAGTGAAAAGCAAGGTGTTTGTAGAAATAGTGTAAACTTGCCATCCAACAGTAACAATTCCCACATTTTAATCCTCCAATAGATCGCATTTACTGCTATGCAGGGCCGGATTTAGGCCTAGGCAATCTAGGCAGTTGCCTAGGGCGGCAGTTTTTGCATGGGCGGGGTGCAATGGGAGAATTTTTGCAAAAATTACTTGCGTGCATTCAACTCCATAAAGGGGAGCATATTAAAAAAAAAAAAATATTGAATCTTATAGAAACATACAAAAGTGCACAAGTGCTGGAATTAGTTGTGCAGAAGAAAATGTAACGTGTAAATTAAGATGCCATGCATGCATGTATTACAATGGTTCTGTTTTTCTTGTAGTGTTACAGNTGCAATGGGAGAATTTTTGCAAAAATTACTTGCGTGCATTCAACTCCATAAAGGGGAGCATATTAAAAAAAAAAAATATTGAATCTTATAGAAACATACAAAAGTGCACAAGTGCTGGAATTAGTTGTGCAGAAGAAAATGTAACGTGTAAATTAAGATGCCATGCATGCATGTATTACAATGGTTCTGTTTTTTCTTGTAGTGTTACTGTTATTCCATAATACATTTTTGCACATTTTCTTATTATGGAAAAGAGCTTTTGTCATGGAGGGAGGGGGTAGAAATCATTCTGCCTAGGGCGACAATGTGTCTAAATCCGGCCTGGCGCGTATGCAGTACTGTGATATAAACGTAAATGGCCTATGCTACTTAAAATGCATAGATAATAATACCGTATGTGACGGGAAGGGAAAAAGTAGGCAAACATTTGATCCCCCCTCCCTACCCTTCCCGTGCTAGTTCTTTCTCGACCCTCAGCTGACCGCGGCGCAAACCGAATCCACAACACGCTCCCTCCTAACACACGGAACAGAGCAAACTCCACCAGCGCTGCTATCTGTTGGGAACATGAGGAACCTGATGCCCTTGCCTTCTTTCCCAACACTAGCGGCCGAAACTATGGAGCTTGCACTTAAGTGAGAGAAATTTTGAGAATCGATAGTCCTGTTATGGGGATACATTATTACAAGAATTATCTATGCAAATAATCGAAGGAAAAAAAGTCTTAATTTTTTTTACCTAGCGTAAGAAAAAAAAGCCTGTTAAATCAAGTTAAGGAAGCGTCATTATTTAATGGATGCTCGGCGGCGACCTGTTGGCTTCAGTGCGTGTCATGCCGCTCCTAACAAGAAAACGATCGCCGCTGGAGGAGGTGGCAGCCCCTCCCTCCTCACGCGTAACGGTTTATCGTCATCTTCCGCCGTCTCTTCCCCCTCCCCCTTCCCAAACACCCTAGGCACGGCCCGCATAATTGCAGAACGGGTCACTGGTTCAGATCTTGCCCACCTGTTCCCGACATCCTCTCGTAGCGCGGGTGCAGCCCGCTTCCTACATCGCCCGTTCCCCGGTACCGCGGTCCGCTGTTCCACCAACGACAGTGTTGCCAACTAAAGGCTGCTCAAGCGCTTCAATTTTTTTCTACCTTTTTAATGTATTTTACAGTTTTGCGATACAATATCAATGACTATTTGATAAAAATGCCAAATCAGTTTAAAAATAACTCTCGCATACTTTTTTTAGCACAATTATCAGCATTTTAACCTCAAAATTTGTGCCAAACGAATTTACTAAAGTTATACGAGCACAATGTTTGATTACAGCTAACTGTTTACTTAAGTTTTAGTAACGCCGCCACATAGAAATTTGTTTGAAGTGTGGCATTTTGTTTGCCTGCTATTAGGGTTTAACTTCTGGCTATTTTAGATTTTAGTTATATTGCAAAACTCAAAATACAATTATGGCTGAACCATTGGAAGACATTTAATTAAATGTCTTCGTCGTATTCTAATGGCATTAACAATTAATTTGAACTGTAGCCTAACATGATAATTAAGCAAAAATTTTAAATTTTTATGTCAACACACATAAAAAAGAAATTCCTGTAATTTACGTCATTATTTTTTGTAAATTAATTTTTTCCCATAGTTTGTTATACTTTTATCAATGTGCTTGCTATTTGCTGTAATAAAACAGGATTATAAAATATCTAAAAAATATCGAAAATCATGTTTGGTACTTGAACACCTTTAAGGCTACCAGGCGCTTGTACTGCGTTGCAGAGTGTTTGAAATATTCGTTTTCCCACGAAACCATTATACGTGCGTCCAATGTGCTGATCAACAAAATGAACATACACTTCAGACGAGGGCTTCTGCGTACTTTAAAAATGTCACGCACGTTAGAAACTCCATTTCAGACTACTCCAAAATGGCTAAAAATTGCTTTTTCAAAGCGCTGTATCTACAAATATACGCATCAGATACATACAGAAGTACTCAAGGGCCCTGCATTGAATCTCCCTACAGACTTTCCACCAATAAAATAATAGGGTCACCGCTGAAAGTCCCATAGGTACACGCGGTGCGACGAGAACACTGCACGCCAGTTGAGAGGCTTGCACTTAGCGGCGATGGCGCACTTGATGCGCGTGGCAGTGTCACCCTTATCGCTGACGCAGTATGTAGTTATATAACGTACTTTTTAAATAAAAAATAATTATTTTAATACCCGTAATTTGTATTTTCCCATCAGTGTCTTTAATCAGATTGTGCACGTTTTCTTCAATTTCGCTTAATTCAACTTAAATCTCGCGCCTTTTTCTACTTTACCATTAGTTACTAGTTGAAATTATGCGCGTAAATGTTTTTTACTCTGGCAAGATGCTCTGAGTAATACTCTGCAGTTTTGGGGCACAGCCAAGAGCGAGTAAAACATGTTTTGGTACAGCCAAAAAGTGAAACCGACTCGCAGAACATCGATGTTTCTCGCTGTCTCTGCGAATTGCCAGACTGCGGTTGTCCTTGGCCTGCGACGGAGTTATGCAGTCGGTCGGCCAGAGGTACGTATCGAAGGAGGGGACGAAATAGTGGCATTTACTCCCCCCCCCCCAACATCTAAGTTTCACTTGGTGGTACCACAAGAAAATAATACTGATTAAGATTAATACTTTACTGAAAATAGAGATAAATAATAATTTTAAATAGTAATATTCATACTGGCATGGTAAACATTTCGTTTAGAACATGTGAATAAAGGCTATTTACGGTAAAAAGAGATATTTCCAAGGCTCTCCGAACAGACATCAACCACTAATAAATATATTTTATTACAGCCTCGAGCGTTAACTTTTGAAAATGGTGAAATATATACGCTGTGTTTATTAGTCACATGACCATATTTATGTTGAAAAGTGGCGGAAAGGTAGACATTGGTTGAATGGAAATTTTTAGCAAGGCCTTAAAAATGTTTATTACATTACCAATTACCCGTAGGAAACTACTTGTGTGTAAATGCTAATGTTATTCATTTCAAAACTAAATTTTGGGGAGGGGCACTTTTTCAAGCACCAGGGGTGCCAGCTCTACCAGACCTTGTCTCTCCACCCCGTTCCTTCATCAATAAAGGTTCTGACGCCCCTGCGATCGGCGATGGGGTTTTTTTCTTTTTCCACCCCGGGCGGGCGATCTCAGCAATTGGGTGAAGGATCTGGCGGCGGGACCTGGCGCATATAGAGAGGAAATGGGGGAGGGGGGAGGGGGAGGGAAGTGCGCGCTCGAGGTGCGCAGTAGCCAAACCATGCCCCAGAACTGGGCTGATTTTCTGCCAACACGACTATCATAAACGACGTGGATCGGATTTGAGGTCAGAACACTGTTTATGTGAACAAATGCTTTGAGATGTTTTTGTACGTCTTCTAGCCAATTTATAAAGCAATTAGATCAAATGCGAATTGGTAAGGGTATATTGTTAATATCAAAGGTGTTGTATTTTGAAAATTAAGCTATAAACAAACACGTTAATCAGTGCTGACCAAGTTACTTTGACCAGGGTATAACGAGAGATCCTTATCCCATTCATTTGTTTTCCGAAGCAAACCGAACTAGGTTCTACGACAGTGCCAATGTTAGAACACAGAGTAAAAGACACGTTCTCACTCTGTTATATCGATGGTAATTTATAAACCTCGCCAGCTGTTATTTTATTTATATTGTAATTGCACTGTGTTTTCTGGCCAATATTATTGATGTTGTCTTTTACTCACAATTATTTAATATCACAAATACATTTGAGCGAATTTAAAAATGCGACCCCTAAGGTTTTGTGTGTATATTAATGAAAAGACACGCAATGCGAATAGACAGACGTGAAGAACGCTTGCACAAAGAAATATGTGGTACCACTATCAAAATTAAAATATGCAAATCAAAGATGAGTTTATACAGTATCTTATGAGAAAAACTACATGATTGTTTATTGTATATTTATGTTATGAGAATGTAGTACCTATATACACTTTGTTTAAATATGCTTTGGAATGGATTGATTGGAAAGGTCTTATTAACGTCTACCGATGTCGTGCCTGAAGGCTTATCAGGGGACAGCATACAAACTAGTTTATGACCTAACTTAAATTAACACTCGTGCCTTGCCTAGGATTCGAACCCAGAACCTCCCGCATCGCAGATCGGCAGAGCACCAACCGACTGCGCCATGGGAGGTCGGCTTTAAATATGGAAATTTTTTTTTAATACCATAGTTGTAAGACCTTAGAACTTCGACTTGGGGTATCTTCGATAAGGATTCGTTTTCCTTATTCGTAGAAACCTGAAGAATTTACGGATTCACTTTGGGTGGAGGTCGAGCTAGAATTCAAAAACTTTTTTGTCCAGGTTATTGTTGAGACTCGCGTTATTTAAAACCAACAATAAACACGCGGGAAAATGCAGGCCCAGTCATGGTATTCCGCTGTGACAGCAAGCAACCAATTATTATCTTAGCCTGCGTAATTGTACACAAGACTGTGGAGTCTACCCTACCGGTCATTGAATTCGCGAATTGCTCCTGTCTCTACCTATTAGAGTAGCGAGGGCTTGACTATGACTAAGGGCACCTGCTCTTCGCGAAAATATTTCAGGACAAGTTGTGTTCCAGCACACTTCAGTTCAGAACCACATTCGCTATTAGATCATTTGAATTTGTACGTGTCTTATCTGTCTGCACGCGAATCACGGACGGTCAGGACAGGAGAAAGTTAATTCTGATTGGCTCACTCATGTAACATACCGTCTTCAGACCAAGACTAACGGCCAATAGTCAAATGAAGACTGCAAGTTTGCACATGTGATATTGAAGTCTAGTCAGCGCGTAAATCTTTCCGCGAAAAACAGGTGGCCCGAACTGTGAAAATTGTGTTCGTGTGGGGCAGGTGAATGTTGGGTGCATGCCGTACATTTTTTTCCCCTGGTGTTATTGCATTCCCTTTCCCACAAATCGTTCATTGTCGCTGTCATGAGGTAGCGTGTATAGTGTACCCGTCTATTTCAATAATTTATATTTTAACGTCATTGGCCGTAAATTTTCCCCTCTCTCTTAGAAAAGGGTTTCTCAATTTTTTTATGTAAATGTTTTCTTTTCTAGTATTGTTTTGTTGTCCTTTTTGGGGCTTTGTTTAGTTTCCCCATCTGTTTACAGCGTTTTTTTTTGGTTACAGTAATTCCTGGCGTCCGTTTCTTCACGGCTTAGCCACTTCTCTTACAACAGAAGAGCTTATAAATTTGGCTGGTGTGTTGTAAATTGTTATAGGCTGTTCACAGTAAAGTGAGCACTTTTGAGGTCCTAGTTACTTTTTTCCAATCAACCATTTTTTTTTTAGCCTTCCGCCACTTTTTTTAAATAAATATTGCCACGGAAGTAATAAACACAGTGTGTATATTCCACCGCACTCGGGAGTTTACGTCTAAAGCTAAAGTAAAATAGATTTATTGACTGTTATTCAAAATGAGAGGGCTTTCATAAGTGCTCACTTTACCGTGAATAGCCTATACGTGCATGCTACAACTCTTGTGCACTTAGAAGTGTGTATTTAATTCATCATGCTTAATGCAGGTAAAATGTTTAACTAAATTTTCACATCAAGTTTCTCAACATACAAAACAAAAACTTTATAAACATTTTTGCGGAAGTAGAGTTGGTCCCTACAGGCACTAGTCATTTTCAAATGAAAATTTGGATTATTGCTAGGCTAAACGATTCGCCAGACCTTTGGAATTGAGTTCCTTACCTTGACGCAAGGAAACTATAAACACTGAGTTCTAATATAAATAACGTTTGATAGTATTTCCCCGTTGCCGATCGTGAGACTCATATTGTAATATTATGCTTGCATTATGTTTCGTTCCTCGTTTATATTTACTGTTATAGGCGCATTGCACTGGCAATAAGGATACGTGTTATACGCCCGTCTCATGTTTACGACCCGAGAACGCGACCACACAATTAAGAACTTTTTTTGCCCGATCCACTCAGGATAAATCAATTTACTACAGCAAGTGTTACGCATGCATTTTTATTTTTATTAATTTTTTTACTAGGCGCTCGGAGATTCATAGCATAAATTTTCACTTCGGGATACACACGTTGGCAAAGTCCTCCCCCCCCCCTTTCCCCCACGTAATATTTACAACAGACGTAGCAGCTAACGGTTAGCGAAGCTCGGTACGTGGCGTTTTTTTGGTAACCTTGTCACTCCAAACCTACTGGCCGAAACATTTTACGGTCGGTCAGTGACAGGTTCGTTGTCATTCAGCAAAGTGGTGGTGTAGGGGAAAGCGGAAGCGTGCACCAAGAACACCGCTGAGTCTTGACTCCACGCAGATACCGGAGGAGAGTATCTATACGTTTAGGTTGTGTAGTGGTTGGACTCTACTCGCCTCCCACCAAGGCAAACCGAGTTCGATACCCCACCGACCAGCGGCATCATCCGGCACGATTCCCACATGCGAAAATCCGGGTGTGATCCGGCCTGGGATTGAACCCGGTTCGCCTTGGTGGGAGGCGAGCAGGCTAACCGCTCAGCCACCGCGGCCCCTAACAAGCATTGAATTATACAGGTGTGAACGAATTTGGGTTTTTATAAGCAAGCATGATTCAATGGGAAAACGTTAAGAATTTAAAAGCGAAAAAATATAGCTGGCATCAAGAGGGATTTTCTACTTTTCTCTTTTCACGTAAGGAAACTGTGCTGGAAAGCCCTGAAAATAATATTTTTAACCATTTCACTATTATATATTTTTTGATTCAGTTGTGATTTTTAAGTAAAGTAATTGTGAAAGCCTACGTTTGGTTATTCCAATTTAAGACAGAATACTTAAAAATATGTGAATATATTTCGTTATATTTACACTCCAGTGCAAAGAACAAAATTTATTATTTACGTAGGTTCTAACAAAATATAGCTCTGAAGATTTTACATAACCACATTTATTTTACGAAAAATTCAATTATCCCATTTACATTTACCATATAATTTAAATCTGGTACACATGCGACATCAGTGTTACCTGGCAGCAAAAAATGTTGTTGCGAAACTAAAAGCATTGAGCTTACCAATTTGAAGAATAAACCTTAGCCATGGATTTCGCACACTCAGTGTCGTGAGTGTACTTTCCAGTTCCATATTTGTTTCTAGTCCTAGTCTGGATCGCAACCTTTGAAGACACGGGCGACGAAATATTTCGTCAGCCGTTTTCATAAGATTCTTTGCAACCTAATATATTACGCCAGAAACATTAAAAATGTAATTACTCGAAATAATAGGATGGACGGTGTATTAAATATTTTACGTGGGGAAGAATATTAGAGTGCACTGTTAAAAATTTCCTTATATTTACGGACACTTTTACGGAAATGTACAATAAGTATACGAAAACGCAATCCGTAAAGACAAAAACAGAGATAGACTCCGTAAATACAGTATACGGAAAGTCCCCGTATTTCCTATTTGCTTCAGGTTCCGGTAAAGAACAATGTCACGTCTACACGGAGCAGAAAATTAGTTTCTGCGGCAGTCACGATATCCACGCCACTTAGAAATATTCCTTCAAACATAAAAAATAGCATCATGCGTCTGTAACATTTACTTAAAACTACGCAAACTTAAATAGACACAAAAAAGTTGTTTAAGTCGTTACATCAAATACCACAATTGTGCCAGCAATGGTACAAGAAGAAGGTAGGTAAACGATTAGAAAAACAGGAAGTACAGAAAAATAACAAGAAAATTTACGGAAAGTTCCGCGGGATTTACGGAAAGTCCGTCTTTGAAAAGTAACGTGTCCGTAATTTTAAGGAGAATTTACGAAGATTTCTGTACATTTTTTTTACCAGCACTTTCCTGTAAAATGAGTGAGAATTTTTTTTTTTTTACAGTGTGGATCCACTTTCAGTTCAGCATTATATTGGTAGAGAGCTGACCAACAATGAACGTTCTTCAGTGCAGTAAGCGTGCCCGGTGTTGTGTGAACTAATAGGACGGTTGTAAATGGAATACAGAGATCGACAGAGCTCATGGCCATGCATTCGAGAATATAAGCATCTCACTTCTAGATTATCTTTATTTTTCAATATATCTTTACAGCACCCAGGGTGTTACGAACGGTTTAGCGAAACGAGAGAGAGAGAGAAAGAGAGAGAGAGAGAGCGATCTTTCCCGCCGTGTCTCTTGAGTGCTGCCTGAGCGAGTGGAAGTGCATTCGAGAGCNAAGAATTTACGGATTCACTTTGGGTGGAGGTCGAGCTAGAATTCAAAAACTTTTTTGTCCAGGTTATTGTTGAGATTGGTCCTCGCGTTATTTAAAACCAACAATAAACACGCGGGAAAATGCAGGCCCAGTCATGGTATTCCGCTGTGACAGCAAGCAACCAATTATTATCTTAGCCTGCGTAATTGTACACAAGACTGTGGAGTCTACCCTACCGGTCATCGAATTCGCGAATTGCTCCTGTCTCTACCTATTAGAGTAGCGAGGGCTTGACTATGACTAAGGGCACCTGCTCTTCGCGAAAATATTTCAGGACAAGTTGTGTTCCAACACACTTCAGTTCAGAACCACATTCGCTATTAGATCATTTGAATTTGTACGTGTCTTATCTGTCTGCACGCGAATCACGGACGGTCAGGACAGGAGAAAGTTAATTCTGATTGGCTCACTCGTGCAACATACTGTCTTCAGACGAAGACAAGCGGCCAATAGTGAAATGAAGACTGCAAGTCTGCAAATGTGATATTGAAGTCTAGTCTGCGCGTGAATCTTTTCGCGAAAAACAGCTGGCCTGAACTGTGACAATTGTGTTCGTGTGGGGCAGGTGAATGTTGGGTGCATGCCGTACATTTTTTTTGCCCGGTGTTATTGGATTCTCTTTCCCAGAAATCGTTCATTGTCGCTGTCATGAGGCAGCGTGTATAGAGTACCCGTCTATTTCAATAATTGATATTTTAACGTCATTGGCCGTAAATTTGCCCCTCTCTCTTATAAAAGGTTTTTTTTAGTNCCCGTCTATTTCAATAATTGATATTTTAACGTCATTGGCCGTAAATTTGCCCCTCTCTCTTATAAAAGGTTTTTTTTAGTTTTTTATGTAAATGTTTTCTTTTCTAGTATTGTTTTGTTGTCCTTTTTGGGGCTTTGTTTAGTTTCCCCATCTGTTTACATCGTTTTTTTTTTTACAGTAATTCCTGACGTCCGTTTCTTCACGGCTTAGCCACTTCACTTACAACAGAAGAGCTTATAAATTTGGCTGGTGTGTTGTCAATTGTTATAGGCTGTTCACAGTAAAGTGAGCACTTTTGAGGTCCGAGTTACTTTTTTCCAATCAGCCATTTTTTTATATTTTTTTTTTAGCCTTTCGCCACTTTTTAAAAATAAATATTGCCATGGACGTAATAAACACAGTGTGTATATTCCACCGCACTCGGGAGTTAACGTCTAAAGCTAAAGTAAAATAGATTTATTGACTGTTATTCAAAATGAGAGGGCTGTCACATGTGCTCACTTTACCGTGAATAGCCTATACGTGCATGCTACAACTCTTGTGCACTTAGAAGTGTGTATTTAATTCATCATGCTTAATGCAGGTAAAATGTTTAACTAAATTTTCACATCAAGTTTCTCAACTTACAAAACAAAAACTTCATAAACATTTTTGCGGAAGTAGAGTTGGTCCCTACAGGCACTAGTCATTTTCAAATGGAAATTTGGATTATTGCTAGGCCAAACGATTCGCCAGACCTTTGGAATTGAGTTCCTTACCTTGACGCAAGGAAACTATAAACACCGAGTTCTAATATAAATAACGTTTGATAATATTTCCCCGTTGCCGATCGTGAGACTCATATTGTAATATTATGCTTGCATTATGTTTCGTTCCTCATTTATATTTACTGCTATAGGCAAATTGCACTGGCAATAAGGATACGTGTTATACGCCCGTCTCATGTTTACGACCCGAGAACGCGACCACACAATTAAGAACTTTTTTTGCCCGATCCACTCGGGATAAATCAATTTACTACAGCAAGTGTTA
>NQII01005783.1:115427-137889 GCA_002778355.1 Clitarchus hookeri
CAAACGCCCGTAATATTTACGACAGACTTAGCAGCTAACGGTTAGCGAAGCTCGGCACGTAGCGTTTTTGGTAACCTTGTCACTCCAAACCTACTGGCCGAAACATTTGACGGTCGGTCAGTGACAGGTTCGTTGTCATTCAGCGAAGTGAAGGTGAAGAGAAAGCGGAATCGTGCACCAAGAACACCGCTGAGTCTTGACTCCACGCAGATACCGGAGGAAAGTATTTATACGTTAAGGCCCCCGTCTACCTGGAACTTTTTCCCACGTTTAGGCCGAGAAGCGCGGGAGCGATAAGGGTGACACTGCCACGCGCATCAAGTACGCCATCGCCGCTAAGCGCAAGGCTCTGAACTGGCGTGCAGTGTTCTCGCCGTGCTGCGTGTACCCATGGGACTTTCAGCGGTGACCATATTATTTTATTAGTGGGAAGTCTTTAGGAAGGTTTAGTGCAGGCCCCTATAGTAGTTTTGTATGTATCTGATGCATGCATTTTGAGCTACAGCGCCTTGGAAAAGCCGTTTTTAGCGGTTTTGGAGTACTCTGAATTGATGTTTCTAACGTACGTGATATTGTGAAAGTACTTAACAGCTCTCGTCTGAAGTGTGTGTTCTTTTCGTAGATCAGCACGTTGGACGCAAGCTTAATAGTTTCATTGAAAAACGTGTATTTCGAACACTCTGCAACGCAGTTCAAGCGCCAGGTAGACGGGCGCCTTAAGGCTTCCGCCTACATGGCACTTGAACTGCGTTGCAGAGCTTTTTGAAATTCTTGTTTTTTGACGAAACTATTAAACTTGCCCCTAGTATATTAACCTACAAAGGTGCCACGGTTGTGTAGTGGTTGGACTCTACTCGTCTTCCACCAAGGCGAACCGGGTTCGATCCCCGGCGGGGCCGCCCACTGATTTTCGCATGTGGGAATCGTACCGGACGATGCCGCCAGTCGGCGGGTTTTCTCAGGGATCTCCCATTTCCCCCGTACTTGCATCCTGGAGCTGCTCCATTCTCACCTATTTTCAACCTCATCGGCGCTCAAGACCTCGTTGTTAAGAGTCCCCCAAATCTCTCAACTCAGCTCAACTCAACTCATTCATCAGCAAATGTTTTATTGGGAATCTTTCAATTCCTCTAAGAAATTTATTTGATTGAAAGTAATAAGAGAACAGGCGGCCTGGTGATATCTAAGTTTTTTAAATACCGTGACTCGGTAAGATGAGTCAAAATTATTTAGAATTTTGAGATAATTACATTAAGAACTTACGAGGCCAGGAACGATTAATTTAAGTTGTGAGCCACGGTTAAGGCTTATTATATTCAGGTTAGGAACAAAATTAAATTTATAATGGGAGAGTTTTGGCATACGGAAAATTTCCGCCACAAGATGCGCTAGTGTTCCAAAGAAGTCGCTTTTAAGTTGGCGGTAAATAAAGGAATTCTATATATTTTTGTTTAAAAGTTAGTGTTTGGCTCGCATTGTGAACATATTTGCCCCAGTCAAAATTTTATGTTTTAACTTTATTCAGTACGTATTATTCACGCCATCCAACGGCGTTTACAAGAACAAGCAGTTAGTGAAGAGTGAAGAGATTTGGGCGACTCTTAACAGCGAGATCTTGAGCGCCGATGAGGGTGATTGAGGTGAGTATGGAGCAGCGCCGGAATGAGAGGGCGGGGGAAAAGGGAGATCCCTGAGAAAACCCGCCGACCAGCGGCATCGTCCGGCACGATTCCCACATGCGAAAATCCGGGTGTGATCCGGCCTGGGATTGAACCCGGTTCGCCTTGGTGGGAGGCGAGCAGGCTAACCGCTCAGCCACCGCGGCCCCTAACAAGCAGTAAAATATACAGGTGTGATCGAATTTGGGTTTTTATAAGCAAGCATGATTCAATGGGAAAACGTTAAGAATTTAAAAGCGAAAAAATATAGCTGGCATCAAGAGGAATTTTCTACTTTTCTCTTTTCACGTAAGAAAACTGTGCTGGAAAGCCCTGAAAATAATATTTTTAACCATTTCACTATTATATGTTTTTCGATTCAGTTGTGATTTTTAAGTAAAGTAGTTGTGAAAGCCTACGTTTGGTTATTCCAATTTAAGACAGAATATTTAACAATATGTGAATATATTTCGTTATATTTACACTCCAGTGCGAAGAACAAAGTTAATTATTTACGTAGGTTCTAACAAAATATAGCTCTGAAGATTTTACATAACCACATTTATTTTGCGAAAAATTCAATTTTCCCATTTACTTACATACAAAAAAAAAAAAAAAAA
This sequence comes from Clitarchus hookeri, assembly GCA_002778355.1. Lineage (NCBI taxonomy): Eukaryota > Metazoa > Arthropoda > Insecta > Phasmatodea > Phasmatidae > Clitarchus > Clitarchus hookeri. The sequence continues at coordinate 117,706 of NQII01005783.1, forward strand.
AAATCTGGTACTCATGCGACATCAGTGAGTGTTACCTGGCAGCGAAAAATGTTGTTGGCAAACTAAAAGCATTGAGCTTACCCACTTAAAGAATAAACCTTAGCCATGGATTTCGCACACTCAGTGTCGTGAGTGTAGACGGGGAATTGCTGTTCAGTAGGCTTTCCAATTCCATATTTGTTTCTAGTCCTAGTCTGGATCGCAACCTTTAAAGACACGGGCGACGCGATATTATTTCGTCAGCCGTTTTCATAAGATTCTTTGCAACATAATATATTACGACAGCAACATTAAACGTGCAATTACTCAAAAGAATAGAATGAACGGTCTATTAAATATTTTACGCGGGGAAGAATATTAGAGTGCACTGTTAAAAATTTCCGTATATTTACGGACACTTTTACGGAAATGTACAATAAGTATACGGAAACCTTATCCGTAAAGACAAAAACAGAGATAGACTCCGTAAATACAATATACGGAAAGTCCCCGTATTTCCTATTTGCTTCAGGTTCCGGTAAAGAACAATATCACGTCTACACGAAGCTTTCATCGACACTGTAACCATAAAATTAGTTTCTGCAACAGTCACGATATCTACGCCCTTCAGACATATTCATTCAAACATAAAAAAATAGCATCAGGCGTCTGTAACGTTTAGCAGCACTTAAAACTACACAAACTTTAATAGACACTTAAAAAAGTTGCATAAGTCGTTACATCAAATACCACAATTCTGCCTGCAATGGTACAAGAAGAAGGCAGGTGAACGGTTAGAAAAACAGGAAGTACAGTAAAATAACAAGAAAATTTACGGAAAGTTCCGCGAAATTTACGGAAAGTCCGTCTTTGAAATGCAACGTGTCCGTATTTTTACGGAGAATTTACGAAGATTTCTTTACATTTTTTTTTACCAGCACTTTCCTGTAAAATGAGTGAGGATTTTTTTTACAGTGTGGGTCCACTTTCAGTTCAGCATTATATTGGCAGAGAGCTGGCCAGCGATGAACGTTTTTTTCAGTGCAGTAAGCGTGTCCGGTGTTGTGTGAACTAATAGGACGGTTGTAGATGGGAACCCAGAGATCGACATAACTCATGGCCATGCAGTCGAGAATATAATCATCTCACTTCTAGCTTATCTTTATTTTTCAATATATCTGTACAGCATCCAGGGTGTTACGAACGGTTTAGCGAAACGAGAGAGAGACAGAGAGAGAGAGAGAGAGAGAGAGAGAGCGATCTTTCCCGCCGTGTCTCTTGAGTGCTGCCTGAGCGAGTGGAAGTGCATTCGAGAGCATTCGTACTCGGCATGCAGCACCTCGCGCGGTCTTCCCGTCGTCCCCCGCTCCCTTCGCGACGAGAGTTTCCAGCATTCGCCCCAGGAGACGGCGATATCAGAGCAGAGATGTGTGTCGCGGTTGACGTGCGCTGCATGCGGGGCTGCACTCTTCAGGACGCGACGTGGGCTGGTTGGCAAAGACACCCCACAGCTGGACCGCACGTACGATCTTCCCCGGAAGATGAGGCACCCTGATAGGCTTGCTTCACGATTGAAAGTATTACAGTAACGACAGGAAGAGTAACGTGCGCAAGAACTGACCCGCCGTGTTTTCGAACCTGCAGATTCACAGCTGCACATAACAGGTCGTGTGCACCAGAGTTCCCGACACAGTGCGCGAAGGGAATTGTTGTATTTCATTTCTTGCGCGGGCGCATGAGGCAACAGCCAATCAGGTCAGAGCACATCAATAAGGGCACACACAAATATCAATATGAAATTATTCCTTATACCTGATTTTTGAGAACGCATTTCGAACAAGAGTGACTGCATCTTTAATGCAATGCTAAGGTACGTTCTAACTATTTATTTCTCTCGTCGCTAGAACCATAACAAAGTTGCACTGAAGGAAATTGAATTATTGCTGGTTGCATAATGCGCTTGAAACGCTGGAATGGCATTTTAAATAATGACGCGGGCGTTTGTATACGTCTGGTGTTTTCTTTACAAACCCAAACTTTTACAGAGGGAAAAATTCCCCCTTTTTTTTTGTAACCATAATACAGTTTATTATAACTGATTTTGAGATTCGGCCAGTGGAAGTGTATTTAAATTGGATGTACGTATTTACATAAACAGTTTTCGAGTGCCGATATTCGCAGTGTCCAATATATGGTACTTTTCTGAAGCCCTGCTAAAGTTATACTTCCAAGATAGACCTTCACCTTATGCAAACAAAGCTTAACCGATTCTAGAAAATTACACCACAATCCTAAGCACCCCAGTTCAATAATATTTTGCATGAGAACTGTTTCTTACCAGGCATTAGCAAAACCTCTATTTTCTCTCTGTTTTCATCCATATTTATTATACATGAAGTATTATAACTTATAGATAAAATATAAGCAANACCTCTATTTTCTCTCTGTTTTCATCCATATTTATTATACATGAAGTATTATAACTTATAGATAAAATATAAGCAAAAGTTAAATTTAACAAAAGATAAGGCACTTTTATTGTAACACAAGTATAAAACGCTTGTGATAGATGGCATATTTAAGAAAGAACCACACACATTTACAAGCGGTGGTTTTTCGATCGCGTTATAACAACAGGCTTGTCGCCCGCAAGGTAGTTCACGATTATCTGAGCACCTTTGAAATCAACCTTTGAAAAATGTCGCTGCCCCCACCTACATATATTTTCACGTCTAAGTTGACAGGCATGCACCCAGTAATGTTGGCAACGGTGAAGAGAAAGTAGTTCCACGTCTTAAAGTAAAATTAAAAAGTTTACGTAAACACTTGCGAAAACTGAAGTTATGCCTATATTTTTCTTCCTNCCACGTCTTAAAGTAAAATTAAAAAGTTTACGTAAACACTTGCGAAAACTGAAGTTATGCCTATATTTTTCTTCCCTCCTTTTCAATGCATATAAGAGTAAGGATAAGTAAATTTTTAAGATATTTTGCATTTCTAATAATTTTACATTTTCACTTGACTGGCGCATGAATACAGTGATCAGGCGCGTGGCAACGTTAATTTTACATTATGGCGAAGGAGGCTCAGGAGGGTCATATGATCCCTTAATAATATGCTTTAAGGGTCAGTTTCACAGAAGAAATAATAAACCCGCACTAAAATTACGACTTTCCTTGTTAAATGAATACCGAACATAAAGACAAATTTGAGTATATTATTTTCAAATGTGCTTCTAGTAGAATTATAAAGTATTTCTAGAATTTGTATTATACGAATTTTGTTTGTAAATGATATCAGCTAAATAAAAAAAACGGTATATATGTTACATAAGTTTTGAGTAAGCCCAAATAAGTTAGTAAGAATTTTCCTGCGATATTATGATACTTGCTAGTGTTAATTATAATTTAAAATGCGTGATTTTTTTCTTTTGTCTTGGCCCTTGACCTCCTAATGACGAAATACAATGTGCATACAACTAGATCTTATGGCTCCCGCCTACCTAGCGTGTGAGAACCGCGGGAGCAATAAGGGCGACGCTGCCACGTACATCAAGTGCGCCATCGCCGCTAAGTGCAAGCCTCTCAACTGGTGCGCAGTGTTCTCGTCGCACCGCGTGTACCTATGGGACTTTCAGCGGCGACCCTATTAGTTTATTGGTGGAAAGTCTGTAAGGGAGATTCAATGCAGGGCCCTTGAGTACCTCTGTATGTATCTGAAGCGTATATTTTGAGGTACAGCACTTTGAAAAAGTCATTTTTAGCCATTTTGGAGTAGTCTGATATGGTGTTTCTAATGTGCGTGGCGTCTTGAAAGCACTCAAAAGCTCTCGTCTGAAGAGTGTGTTCTTTTCGTAGATCGGCACATTGGGCGCACGTTTAATAGTTTCGTAGAAATACGAGTATTTCAAACACTTTACAACGCATTTGAAGCGCCAGGTAGGCGGGGGCGTTAAGCAGGGCTTTCAGAAGTGCTCAGTTAACGGCGAGCAGCATTCAGGCAGCAACGCTCGCCGGACGTAAGACTGGCTCCACCCAGCCGAGGTACGTTAATTACTCGCCGCACCGGGAGTCGTTTTTGAACGCGCGCGTCCCAGTTACACGCGCGTCACCGCTGCCCCGTCGCGTCCCCCCGCACGCCNAGGACGCGACGTGGGCTGGTTGGCAAAGACACCCCGCAGCTGGACCGCACGCACGATCTACCCCGGAAGATGAGGCACCCTGATAGGCTTGCTTCACGATTGAAAGTATTACAGTAACGACAGGAAGAGTAACGTGCGCAAGAACTGACCCGCCGTGTTTTCGAACCTGCAGATTCACAGCTGCACATAACAGGTCGTGTGCACCAGAGTTCCCGACACAGTGCGCGAAGGGAATTGTTGTATTTCATTTCTTGCGCGGGCGCATGAGGCAACAGCCAATCAGGTCAGAGCACATCAATAAGGGCACACACAAATATCAATATGAAATTATTCCTTATACCTGATTTTTGAGAACGCATTTCGAACAAGAGTGACTGCATCTTTAATGCAATGCTAAGGTACGTTCTAACTATTTATTTCTCTCGTCGCTAGAACCATAACAAAGTTGCATNTGCATCTTTAATGCAATGCTAAGGTACGTTCTAACTATTTATTTCTCTCGTCGCTAGAACCATAACAAAGTTGCATTGAAGGAAATTGAATTATCGCAAGGTTGCATAATGCGCTTGAAACGCTGGAATGGCATTTTAAATAATGACGCGGGCGTGTGTATAGGTCTGGTGTTTTCTTTGCAAACCCAAGCTTTTACAGAGGAAAAATTCCCCCCCTTTTTTTTTTGTAACCATAATACAGTTTATTATAACTGATTTTGAGATTCGGCCAGTGGAAGTGTATTCAAATTGGATGTACGTATTTACATAAACAGTTTTCGAGTGCCGATATTCGCAGTGTCCAATATATGGTACTTTTCTGAAGCCCTGCTAAAGTTATACTTCCAAGATAGACCTCCACCTTATGCAAACAAAGCTTAACCGAGTCTAGAAAATTACACCAAAGGGGCAATGCGCCACAATCCTAAGCACCCCAGTTCAATAATATTTTGCATGAGAACTGTTTCTTACCAGGCATTAGCAACACCTCTATTTTCTCTCTGTTTTCATCCATATTTATTATACATGAAGTATTATAACTTATAGATAAAATATAAGCAAAAGTTAAATTTAACAAAAGATAAGGCACTTTTATTGTAACACAAGTATAAAACGCTTGTGATAGATGGCATATTTAAGAAAGAACCACACACATTTACAAGCGGTGGTTTTTCGATCGCGTTATAACAACAGGCTTGTCGCCCGCAAGGTAGTTCACGATTATCTGAGCACCTTTGAAATCAACCTTTGAAAAATGTCGCTGCCCCCACCTACATATATTTTCACGTCTAAGTTGACAGGCATGCACCCAGTAATGTTGGCAACGGTGAAGAGAAAGTAGTTCCACGTCTTAAAGTAAAATTAAAAAGTTTACGTAAACACTTGCGAAAACTGAAGTTATGCCTATATTTTTCTTCCTTCCTTTTCAATGCATATAAGAGTAATAATGAGGAAATTTTTAAGATATTTTGCATTTCTAATAATTTTACATGTTCACTTGACTGGCGCATGAATACAGTGATCAGGCGCGTGACAATGTTAATTTTACATTATGGCGAAGGAGGCTCAGGAGGGTCATATGATCCCTTAATAATATGCTTTAAGGGTCAGTTTCACAGAAGAAATAATAAACCCGCACTAAAATTACGACTTTTCTTGTTAAATGAATACCGAATATAAAGACAAATTTGAGTATATTATTTTCAAATGTGCTTCTAGTAGAATTATGCAGTATTTCTAGAATTTGTATTATACGAATTTTGTTTGTAAATGATATCAGCTAAATAAAAAAAACGGTATATATGTTACATAAGTTTTGAGTAAGCCCAAATAAGTTAGTAAGAATTTTCCTGCGATATTATGATACTTGCTAGTGTTAATTATAATTTAAAATGCGTGATTTTTTTCTTTTGTCTTGGCCCTTGACCTCCTAATGACGAAATACAATGTGCATACAACTAGATCTTAAGGCTCCCGCCTACCTAGCGTGTGAGAAGCGCGGGAGCAATAAGGGCGACGCTGCCACGTATATCAAGTGCGCCATCGCCGCTAAGTGCAAGCCTCTCAACTGGTGCGCAGTGTTCTCGTCGCACCGCGTGTACCTATGGGACTTTCAGCGGCGACCCTATTATTTTATTGGTGGAAAGTCTGTAAGGGAGATTCAATGCAGGGCCCTTGAGTACCTCTGTATGTATCTGAAGCGTATATTTTGAGGTACAGCGCTTTGAAAAAGTCATTTTTAGCCATTTTGGAGTAGTCTGAAATGGTGTTTCTAATGTGCGTGACGTCTTGAAAGCACTCAAAAGCTCTCGTCTGAAGAGTGTGTTCTTTTCGTAGATCGGCACATTGGGCGCACGTTTAATAGTTTCGTAGAAATACGAGTATTTCAAACACTTTAGAACGCATTTGAAGCGGCAGGTAGGCGGGGGCGTTAAGCAGGGCTTTCAGAAGTGCTCAGTTAACGGCGAGCAGCCTTCAGGCAGCAACGCTCGCCGGACGTAAGACTGGCTCCGCCCAGCCGAGGTACGTTAATTACTCGCCGCGCCGGGAGTCGTTTTTGAACGCGCGCGTCCCAGTTACACGCGCGTCACCGCTGCCCCGTCGCGTCCCCCCGCACGCCGTCGCGTGACTTCCCGGGAAACGGCTTCAGGAATCCCGGTCAGCGGGCGGTGGGTACGGGTCACTCAGTAAAAGCCGCTCTTGCGAGGAGCGACATCTAACCAATTGAAAAAGTCTCTAGTACCAGCTGAACTTAGGTTACCTCTACTACAGGTTGGGCGGGGTCGCGGTGGCTGAGTGGTTAGCCGGCGAACCGGGTTCAATCCCCGGCCGGGTCGTTCCCGGATTTTCGCATGTGGGAAAAGTGCCGGACGATGACGCTGGGTGGCAGATTTTCTTGGGGATCTGCCATCCCCCCCCCCTTTTTTTTTATTCCGGCACTGCTTCACACTCACCTCAATCACCATCATCGGCTCTCAAGACCTCGCTGTTAAGAGCCGCGAAAATCTCTTCACTCACTCTCTCACTACAGGGGTCGGGAAGAACAATGTTTAAAGCTTGGCAATCAAAAATTTTCGCCACTAGGTAAGCGCTAGTGTTCCACGTGTACCACATTTTCTCTATTTTCTAAGTTAAAAAAAATTGGATGATTGCAATAATTGTAAATAAAATATAAAATGTGTTCGTCATTAAGTAAAAATCTTTCTCTTTTATTATTCACGTAGCTTAAAATCTTAATTAAAAGTTACCTTATGGAACACTGGGCACCTAGCGGCAGAAAGTTTTCCTATGCCAAACTCTCCCATAATAAATCTCGTTTTGTTCCTATCCTGAGTAGAATAAACCCTTCACTGAACAACCCGGCGTTTCCCGGTGCGTCTGTTCGCGGTTACTTCACTTTTTGAATCAAACCTTTGAAAAATTACACCGTGTCTCGCGTGTTTGGTTGTTTCCTAAATATGCCATATATCACAAGTGTTTTATACTTGTGTTAACATGAGAGTATTTTTTATTTACTAAATTAAACTTTTACTTATATTTTATGTGAAAATTACAATATTTCATTTATAATTAATATTAATAAAAACAGAGAGAAAATGAGTGTGTTGGTAATGCCTAGTAATAAATAGTTCTTATGCAAAATATTATTACACTGACTGCGTTCGAATGCCGTGCGTTGTCCCTTTGGTGTAATTTTCTATACGGGGTTAAGCTTTGAGGCGGAGGAATATCCTGGATGTAGAACTTTAGCAGGGCTTCAGACAAGTTGGAATTAACCGTGAATGGACTGTAGTGTGTCCACGGTAAACTGAGCACTTCTGAAAGCCCTGTTTAGGACCTACTTGTAAGCACATTGTGTATCCTTCCGCTACATGTAAAATAAACATTGCCGCGGACCTCATCACTTTGTTCATTCATCAGTAAAGGGGAAACTGTAAAATTATTATAAAAGTAAATCTTTTTTTACAAAGTTTTAATCCATACACTTATAAGCGTTGAAAAAAAAAAACAGAAAGCAGAAGGAATCATTTCAGAATTCACAAATGTTTACGAAACACTTGAAATTGAACGTTAANAAAAAAAAAACAGAAAGCAGAAGGAATCATTTCAGAATTCACAAATGTTTACGAAACACTTGAAATTGAACGTTAAGACACGGAACTATTTTCTCTCCATCGTTACCAACTTTACTGGGTGCATGCCAGTCACTGTTTCCGTTCAAATATATTAAGGTTGGGGGCAATGACAAATGACATTGTTCAAGTGCTCGATTAACCGTGAACAACCTAACTGATTGAAAGATACACAACCAGGTTTTTTTTTTTNATGACATTGTTCAAGTGCTCGATTAACCGTGAACAACCTAACTGATTGAAAGATACACAACCAGGTTTTTTTTTTAGGTTTTGGGCCTAATGGGGACTGGGGTGGATTCCATCTTGGCCAACATAGAATTTTAAATTGGGCNTTTTTTTTTTAGGTTTTGGGCCTAATGGGGACTGGGGTGGATTCCATCTTGGCCAACATAGAATTTTAAATTGGGCGCTGAAGGGTATCTTGCCAAATTTGGCCCACCGCCAGCCTGTATTCCTTCTTTCTTTGCGACAAAAATTCTACGGGCGGGGACAAAGAAGTTGTGGGAACGAAAGAATTTTGAAGGGTATTAGTTGATGAGATTCACGACCACGACAGAGATGACAAATTATATGATATTTTTATGTCACATCTGACTACGATCTAGTACAAAATAATTGAGAAATAAATTTGGAAGAAAGGGAAGGTGTAAAAAACGGTCGTGTGGTATAATATGTGCTGCCATTTGTCGTGGGGGACAGTTGCCTTCCAGACTTCGTGATATCTTTGTGTTGTCGTTCATATTTCCCGACTGTATTTTATTTATTTTGCGAGGGCTANTCGTGATATCTTTGTGTTGTCGTTCATATTTCCCGACTGTATTTTATTTATTTTGCGAGGGCTATGATCGGACAAAGCAGTAGAGTGAGGTAGTTATTACCAAACAATTTTATAAAAAATATAACACTTTTGGAACGCTTTTAAAAATTGTTTTTCAGCTCCTTGTCAGTCTTAAACAAGTACTAAACGAAGTGTTATAATAAATTAGCGCAATCATTTTTTTTATAAAATGCTTTTAAAAAATGTATGGTTTGAAAGTTTGAATTTTTTTTAACATTTAGGAACAGTTTACTAAAAGGTTTGTGATTTGTTTTAACTCCTAAGATCAATCATAATTCGCCTTGAATACTTGCGCCGAAAATCTCCAAATNATGATCGGACAAAGCAGTAGAGTGAGGTAGTTATTACCAAACAATTTTATAAAAAATATAACACTTTTGGAACGCCTTTAAAAATTGTTTTTCAGCTCCTTGTCAGTCTTAAACAAGTACTAAACGAAGTGTTATAATAAATTAGCGGAATCATTTTTTTTATAAAATGCTTTTAAAAAATGTATGTTTTGAAAGTTTGAATTTTTTTTAACATTTAGGAACAGTTTACTGAAAGGTTTGTGATTTGTTTTAACTCCTAAGATCAATCATAATTCGCCTTGAATACTTGCGCCGAAAATCTCCAAATNAAAGGTTTGTGATTTGTTTTAACTCCTAAGATCAATCATAATTCGCCTTGAATACTTGCGCCGAAAATCTCCAAATCTATGTAGTGTGGGCATGAGCAGTAAAATGAACTCTGAGAAATCCCAGATCAAGAAGATGAACATAAAGATCTTGGATCGCCAGTTCGAAATATATGACACGATAAGTGCTGTTATTTTTTGGTAAATTCGATCCACATTTGTTACTGGTTAATGTTTAACTGCCAAAGTGTCTCAGGCAGTCCCAGTTTCAAAGTCAGTAAGTGAAAAATATTTATTTTCAAAGCGGATTGAAAATTGTACTCTGAGTGACAGCAGAGAGTAAAAGGTATTCCAAGGAATGGCAGAAGTGAACAAAACGCATGTAAAAGTAATGAAGTTAGAAACATTCAGGACAAAAACATTAATATAAGTACAAAGACGATATAATCTGAGAAAAAAGTTTCTACAGATGCGTATGTGAACGCTGAGAAGGAAAAGTATTCAGTATTGCTGGTAAGGCAACGTATACAATAAATGACACTGAGCCACGCAGGAATGACTTTGAGGTCACAAAGATCATACTACCCTAGGCATATAATCAAAACACGCATTCGTCAGATACGATGCGTATCTCGGGTGGAGAAACATATTCCATTTTCTTTACCTGCAACGTGAAGTCAAGTCTGTGAAAGGAACTAAGGAGTTACTTCAAGGTCATTTGGCTGCATATTCTGATTTTAGCAGCAAAGTTAAGTTAGTTTAGCAGGTAATCAACCAGCTTGTTGACATGTAAGCGAGTGTATTTATAAAATCCATTAACAATATTGTACCTACCATCCGTTTGTAAAATTCCACTTTTTAATTCCTGTTTGCAGCCGGTGACATGTCCAAAAAGCGTAGTTATTAAAAAAAGAAGTATTGGAGGGGGGGGGGGTGTCCACGAGCCCTCTCTATTTTCCCTTATGCATTCGGTTTTTGCTACCGGTCCTATAGGTTATATAATTTCCAAATTCAGGCATATTCACACGTCCGCAGATCGCGAGCGGATTTTAGTGACACCGATTCACACATCTGCAGATTTTTTGCGTGATCTGCGTAACAATGGTTAGCAAGCTTTGTTTGGTTTGTCCATCAGCCATGGCGTGCCTACAGGGTGGGCCAGGTGGGCCATTCCACCCCTGTCCCCCAAATGTAGCCACTCGATATGGCAATTTCACCAACACGTTAGTGTGGAATTTCCCGCACGGATAACCGTATTTCCTGTCAGTGTGGAAATACGCTCAGGCCTAAGAAACTTGGTTGGTGTTGGGCAATCAGGTGGAGGGACATGTTTTCCTAGAGGCCTTTGGTGGTGGTACCGGAACTGTGATATGTCCAAGTCATGGTTGTTAGGCTCTGGAAGTTGTATGCCGTTAAAGGGATCAGGTACAGGAGGGGTGGCGGAGCGGAGAGCCGGACATGTTCCGGAAAACATGTATCGCCCGAGTGTCGCTGCCATAGAGAAGTGAAATCAACTTTTGTGCGAATGATATCCAGAAAGCACACAAAAATAAATTTACTGCCAGTCTCTTTACTCTCCACCTCTATTGTGTTGTAAAAAAAAAAAAGCACCCACCCTATCGTTAAGGTACTATTTTTACACCGATAGGGATGCTGGATGTACAGATGTAATGTGACTCCACTCTCGTAGATGGCATAGTCGGATGCAGGACTACTAATACTATCGCTGCCTCTGCCTGCATGTAAATTAACGGACGCATTCGCTGTCATGCTCTCAGTAAAGTTGGTAACGACGGAAAGAAAGAAGTTCCACGTCTTAACGTTGAATTAAAAGTATTAGGTAAACATGTGCGAATACTGAAACTGTTTTTATTTTTTCTTTAATGCACATACTTGTAATAATGAGTAACATTTTAAAATATATACTTTTGTAATTATTTCACAGGTTCACTTGACCGATGCATGAATAAAGTGACCAGACTCACGCCAATGTTAATTTTACATACTGTGCAAGAATACGCAACGTGCATACAAGTAGATCTGCAGCAGGAGTTTGAGAAGTGCTTGGTTTACCGTGAACAGACTATATACGTATATGTATACGCACACATATATACATGTATATACAAACACTTAATATTCTTATTTTAGATTATGCTACATGAAATTTAGCGGACCCCCTCTAATGGAAATATCTACGCACGCATGTTGACTGCTGTCAGGAAGGAAGATTTCGTTCCCTAGAAACCTTTTTCAAGCTACGGAAAGTATACTTCCGCATTTAAGAATAATTTTTTGTGTAAAAAATTGGTTACAGTAAGCATCCATCCCACATGTTAATTTTACATTCAGATTATACCAATATCACATATAATATAAAATAAATTAATTTTAATTACTGCAATTAAAAATTTGATGAAATTAATTTTTATTTAAAACTATTACTTTATTGAATAATTNAATTAATTTTAATTACTGCAATTAAAAATTTGATGAAATTAATTTTTATTTAAAACTATTACTTTATTGAATAATGTTTGCCCAGCCGCCGACATAAAACACTGAAGACATTACTATTGTAAAATGGCAATTAGCTACTCTATGAGGATGTTGAGATTTCCATTAATACTTTTGTTTTCATTTCCTTTATCTTTGTTAATGTTTTCCGATGCTTGTATCAAAGATAGATTTTCTTTAATATGATTTATAAGACTTGACCTTAAAACATCATATTTGACTTTTGTCACCTTGGACACAACACACCGAATTGCGGGTAAAGACTATTCGCGGAATCTTTACAATTTTTAAAATAACCTTTGAAAAAAAAAAAACACCCCGAGAATGTAGTGTGTGGTTGTTTCCTAAATATGTAATGAATCACAAGCGTTTTATACTTCTGGCAACTAAAAGTATTTTATTTTTGTTTAAATTGAACTTTCATTTGTATTTTACCTATAAATTATAATATTTCATTAATAATTAATATGAACAAAAACTATGAGAAAACAGGTGTGTTGTTAATTCCTAGTAAGAAATAGTTCTCATGCGAAATATAACTACACTGAGGACGCACGAATGCGGTGCGTTGCTCTTTTTTCTAGACGCGGTTCAGCTTTGCTTGCAGGAGACGGAAGAATATCCTGGAAGTAGAACTTTAGGAGGGCTCCAGAAAAGTAGGAAGTAACCGTGAATTGACTATAATTGGGCTCCCGATAAGCACAGTTGAGTTGAGTTGAGAGATTTGGACGGCTCTTAACAGCGAGGTCTTGAGAACCGATGAGGGTGAAATGAGGTGAGAATGGAGTAGCGCCGGAATGCATGGGCGGGAGAAACGGGAGATCCCCGAGAAAATACACCAACCAGCGGCATCGTCCGGCAAGATTCCCACTTGCGAAAATCCGGAGTGACCCGGCCGGGATTGAACGCGGTTCGCCTCGGTGGGAGGCGAGCAGTCTAACCACTCAACCCCTCCTGATAAGCAGAAAAGCTAATTAGAATCGCGCCCCATGCGCTGGTTGGCGAATGACGTTCTCGCGAGTTGCTGGACAGCGAGGCCATTTCGGTGGCATGCGCGGCTGTAGCCCGCTGTACGAGCGACTGTTCCGCCTCTGTATTGTTGCGTAGTCTGCGGCCAGTGAGCGCGGCACTTGCCGAAACACCGGTTCTCGCAGCTGGCAAGTCGTCGCGGCACTGTTATTGACGCGCCTGCGAGGCGAAGTAGGTCGACGAAGGTGGGCGCCTCAAGCTTCCTCTAGCCTTCGCCACGTGCGTGCGGCAGCTGTGGTTGGCCGGTCACAGCGGGGGTACTATTCCCCCAGCTCTCCCTCGACGCGGGATAGACCGACAGACGGCTGAGGGTCAACGCAGAACTCCCCTAATACATTCGAGATCAACCTGTTCCAAGCACTTCAACCAATTCAGACCTTGACCGTGTTCGAATTCACCAACCAAGGGGCCTTATCTGGCTGGTTTCCTGCCCTTGAAAATTGCATCCCGGATGTGTCGTCACGTTTTCGCTGTCCGAATTCGCGCCGATTGCACAAACGCACACTGCAATGTCCCCTTCAGCCAAGGGAACGAGGCACTTGCCCTTCTCGAGCCCTACATTGTTTTCCGACGTGCAACTGTTTGAGATATTTCATCTGTAGGGACACCCGATTTTCGCGAAAAGATTTCACGACCAGTTGTATTCCATAACACTCTAGCTGAGATCCACTTTCGTGATTGGTTGGTTCACGTGCTACGCGTCTTCGGTGTCTTCGCGCGTATAACAAACGTACAGTATTGAAGTTACTTAATTCTGATTGGCCAATCACGTGAGAAAATGGTTTCAAACATAAACACGCCACCAATAAGNAATCACGTGAGAAAATGGTTTCAAACATAAACACGCCACCAATAAGCACAAGAAAACTGCTGGTACGCCCGTATAGTGTTGAAAACTAGTATACGCGGAAATCTTTTCACGAAACTCATCCCTAGTCATCTGTTAGTGTTTACAACTTTGCATGGCAGTGGAGAACAATTACTGACGTCACAAAGACAGATGACACTCGCGTCGAGTGAAATTCGAAACAGGAAAACTCGAAGTGAAACGAACACAGGCGTATGAATTCACAAAGGAATGTAATATAATATAATGGACCGCACCGATATTTTTTGGGCACTAGTGTAACCTGCGTGGCTCAATATCCATTGGTCTTCCATGTGGGTAAATATTGGTAAAACGTGCTACTCTTGGACTAAGTTACAATTGGTCCATACCGCCACAGCAAAACTACATATTAAATACCCACACAGAGTCGAAATGGCATGGTGATTATTTTGATGTGCGCGTACCCATTCCCTGATTGGTAGTGAGAGGCTCTAGGAACGGGCATTGGATCTGATTAGCTACTACATTCTGCGAAAAGATTTCCTGTTGGTTGGGCCGCCGGCTGGCAAGTAGGTCACCAGGCGCTGATTGGCGTTCCAACATTTTTCTGGCCAGTGACGCCATTTTGCTGGCGCGTGCGACTGGAGTTCGCAGTAAAACCTGCTGTTTCACCTCTGGTTTTTAAGTATTTTGTAGTGCTGAGCAGCTAACACTACTGAACACTGAAAAAACATCGTCCTTACCGGCGCTGGTTTCTGACTGCGCATAGAGCCAGTCATATTTTTAAGCATGCTTAGATTAATAATTGTGGAAAAGTTGAATGACTGATAGCATCGAATGTGCCTAATACTGTTCTGGCGTTTTTCTTTATTTATCGGCCGTGGTCTCTATATGAAGATGTTTTCCCACCAATGAGAATTCTGGTTATATACTGAACGTATTTAATTTGTCTGAACACAGTTAAGCTACTTCATTTTTCATTAATCAAACACAAAGGCATCAAAACTTTCTCTAGTATGCCATAACCAAAGGATTAAACACGAGATATGGGGTTATGGTGGACAGGTCTCCATCTCGAATTTACTTATATTCAAGAACTTTATTTCTAAATTCAAATTTTAAAAATCGAGCTTGTTAAGGCACAGTTACTGTGCACGTTTCGTGTTTTTTTTAGCTCATTATTCTTGCCACACCTGTAACCTTAGTTGAAGGAAGGTTCCCTCGTTACTTACTCATTTTTGTCTCATGTGTGTAAATACAAATGGAAGTAAAACCGAGAAGTGTACAGATTTCAAATACTCGTGTTTCCACGAAACAATTAAACGTGCGTCCGGTGTGATTATCTAAGAAAAGAACACACACTTCAGACGAGGCCTGTTGAGTGCAACACTGCAACTCAATCGAGAGCATTGCGCTTAGCGGCGATGTCGCACTTGATGCACGTGGCAGTGTCGCCCTTATCACACCCGCGCTTCTCGGCCTCAAACGCGGACAAAAGCTCCAGGTAGGCGGGAGCCTTAAGTAGTCCTGTATGCCATAACAAAATCTGATTTTTAATAACAAGTCTTGAATATTAGTTACGATGAAGTGTAAGTAAATACAGTCAGGGTGGCTAGGGATCTATCCACCTTAACCCTTTCAGACCCACTTTAATTTACCGTTCCAGGCGGTGCAAACAAAAAAATTTATGATGCGTACTGTACTGAAGTCGACACAACACTTGTTACGTTGTCACAGCCAATGAGCTGTAGGTCATATGTTCGGCTACATTTATATGAACTAATTATTACCTAGACTAATAAGACGGTTTGAGAATCATTACGTAGGGGCGCCCGATTTTCGCGAAAATATTTAACGAACATTTGTATTCCATAACACTTACGCTCAGATCCACTTTAGTGATTGGACGGTTTCCGTGTTGCGCGTCTTAGGTGTCTGCCCGGGAATCACAGACGTACAGTATCGGAGTAAATCAATTCTGAGTGGCCAATCAAGTAAGAAAATATATTCTCACAAAGACACGCCGCCAATAGGCAGGAGAAAACCGCTGGTTCGCCCGTATGGTATGGAAATCTAGCATGCGCGGGAAATCTTTCCGCGAAATTCGTGTGTCCCTAATCATTGGTCGATGGCCATTGCGCTTCGCAGTGCGCACAGCACAGACCAAAAATTACCTACACGTGCGTGATGTACACACTTGTGTACACTAGGTCCGGATGGGTTGAGAGAACCGCGCTGGTCGTGCCGGATTACGGTTAAGACATCCGGATTTGATTGCTGGCAGGGTCACTTACCAAGCAGTAAAAATTGTTATCTTTTTAGTAATCGTTATAGCATCGCACAGGGCACTAACAGAAACCGCCCGCCACCAACGCCGCTTGTTTGCAGCACCGGCACCACGGATGACGTTAATGAAATCACTGAACGTTGAAGTCTGTAAGTACCGTTAAGGCGGCCTGGCTGTGTACACGCTGTTCACGGCAAAGTGAGCACTTTTGAGGCCCTAGTTACTTTTTCCTTTCAACCATTTTTTATCCTTTAACCACCTTTTTGTATAAATATTGTCACGTAAGTAATTAACACAGCGTGTTTGTTCCACCGTACTCGGAAGCCAACGTCTAATGGTACAATAATATATATTTATTGACTATTATTGCAAATGAGAGGGCTTTCAAAAGTGCTCACTTTACCGTGAATAGCATATAGTTACGTGGCAAGCGCGCGTGGCCCATAAACTGAAAATGAGGTAGGCCGATTTTCGTCTTCAGAGTGTGTCCACAACACTAAAACTCGTCCATGGCAAGTACAGCTGTCAAAGTCATACGGTCAACAGCGATAAATGTGTTTGTTTACACTGAAATTTTCAACATATCCACGCTTTTATCTGGACGCAAACACTTTGACGAACTTGAATATATTGCGGCTGCATTAAAAATAGGCTGCTCACGGTTAATTGAGAAGTTTCGAAATAAACATTTGAAAAATGCCACTGCCCATACCTACTTATATTTTAACGAGCGCACTAACTGGCCCGCCAGCTCCCATGAGCATCTATCTACCTGTAAGGCAAGGCANGGGGGCTGGGGGGGGGGTCGACACTCCGCACGCCTTGTTGAGTCGCTGTCTTACCACGTCACACATTCAACCCGTCTTACCATTAGTTTTGTGTGTCTTTTTTTTTTGTCCTTGGTGACTGCCTACATTAATGAATGTTTTCTCTAAACTGCATCTTTATAGCACCAATGGCTCAGGCTGTAGAATTTTTCTCCGTACAAATTTTGAATCTTCATTTCCCTCGCTAGTAAATGCCTACATTACATAATGAATTTTTCCTCCAAATTTCGTGTTTCTAGTACCAATGGTTGAGGCTGGACGTTGATATGTCAGTCAGTAAGTTTTTCCTTTATATATATATATATCATTAACATCTATTTTCCTATATAGTTTATTCACGGTATCTTAACACTTTATGAATCAAACCTTTGTAAAATCATTCCATGCATGAAGTATATGGCTGTTTCCGAAGTATGCCACGTATCACAAGCCTTCTGTTAACTCAAAATATCTTAATTTTGAACTTTTTTATATTATATATAAAGTATAATATTTCATTTATAATTAATACATATGAATATATAAACAGAGACAATAGATGTGTTGGTAATGTCTAGTAAGAAATAGCTCTAATACAAAATATTGTGTAACTGAATGCGCACGAACGTGGTGCGTTGTCCCTGTAGTGTAATTTTCCTAGATTTAGTTAAGCTTCGTTTGCATCAGTCGAAGGGATAGCCTGAAAGTAGAACTTCAGCTGGACTTCAGAAAAAGTTGGAAACAATCTATAATGGACTACACCAAATTCTCGCTGCTTTCAAACCAGGCAACTCTGCGACCACATCGCAGCTGGGGCTTACAACCGGTA
The DNA here is from genome assembly GCA_002778355.1 of Clitarchus hookeri. NCBI lineage: Eukaryota > Metazoa > Arthropoda > Insecta > Phasmatodea > Phasmatidae > Clitarchus > Clitarchus hookeri. Next base: position 135,703 of record NQII01005783.1, read on the forward strand.
CACACGCAACGACTTGCTGTACGTTATGTCGCTCGTGCAAGTCGTCGGACAAGACAACACGACTTGCGGGGTCTCCACACATTCCGTTTCGTCGTCCGATTTCTCTCACAACTCACCCATCAGTCCCGCGAACGCAGTCGTGGAGAAACTTCTGCTGTTGTCAATTCTTGCTGTTTGTGCCACCGCAAAAAAAAAAGTGGGGAAGGAACAAACAGAATACGCACAGGAGAAGATCACTATGGTCCAGGGAATGGTTGTTGAAGAGGCATGAGCTGTCCCATATTAGGCTACCATGGGACCTACGTGATAAACCGGAAGAATGGCGAAATCGCGTAAGAATGGACCTCGAGACGTACAATCATTTATTGAATTTAATAACACCTCGCATCGAGAAACCGTTTATCTCATACAGGTGTTTCACCTGTATGAGATAAACGGTTTCACCCCACGAAGGATCAAGGGCTACATTAAGGTTCCTCGCAACAGGGAGAAGCTACAAGGACATGAAGTTCACTACTGTAATGTCAAAGCAAATACCGAGTGAAGTTATTCCAGACACTTGGCTTCGTAGACCTGACCTATCTTATTACGATCACTCTATTACTTGCTAACTTGCCAAAAGCACCGGCAGACTGCGATATAAATCAATGAATTCGGCGAGGAATCCCGCGAGCATTGACGGAGATCAGACATTATACCGCGCTGCAGACAGAGGTGAACCGAGGGATGTGAACGGACAAAACTGAGCATGCGTCCACACGAGCATGCCTGCTGCGACCTATCGCACCAACTTTCCACAAAATGATGCTCCCGAGCTCAGTCTTTCGACTTGTCGCCCAACTTCATTCCAATCTTGCAAGACGTACGTTTTACGGTCCACGCGCTACGTCTTGCTTGATACGACTGGTCCGATTCGACGAAAAGTACGGATGTGTCATTGCGTGTGGGCCGGCTCGTCGATGGGCCGCCCGGAGCCTGGCGGATGAGGGGGTCGGAAGGAATGCGCCGCACAGCTTTCTCCGGCAGCACGTATCTTCCCTCGCTGCCCCACAAACTGACAGATGACTCACGCGGCCGGAGCTAACTGTACACGACCGCGCGAGCTGACTTTCACTGCTTCCGAGGAGCCCTGCTACGCGCCCCCCAACCCCCGTCACACGGACCCTCAGGTCCTGCGTCCGGTGTGGTCATATATGAAAAGCACACTCACCTCAGTAGAGAGCTGTTGGGTGATTTCAAGACGTCACGCACATCAGAAACACCATTTCAGAGCACTCCAACATAGACAAATAAACGGACTTTTCAAAACTATGTATCTCAAAATATACGCGTCAGATACATACAAGAGTACTCAAGGTTCCTGCACTAAACCTTGCCACAGACTTTCCGCCGATAAAACGATAGGGTCACCGCTGGAGGTCCCATACGTGCACGCATCACGAGAACACTGCACGCCAGTTCAGAGAGTTGCGCTTAGAGGCGATGGCGTATTTGACGCGCGTGGCAGAGTCACTATTATCGTTCTCAAGCTCCTCTGTCTCAAACGCCGAAAATAGTTCCAAGTAGGCGGGCTACCTGCATACCGATATTCGTCTCCGGCGTATGTCCCCGACACTGACTCATCCGCCACCAACAGAAGTGTCAGAATCACATGGTCAACAGTGATTAATGTTAATTTACGTCAAGCACTCTTGATTTTACGGCTTCTAGAAGTTGAAACTTGAAGGCACAGCCAAGCAACCATTTCACTGAGGATCCACCAGAGGTTATGTGGGATGAATACTTGTTTTCTGTAAGGCCATTTTCATTTAGATATATTGAACCAAGCTCGTGGTAAATCTGCTTTGTCTAAATGGAAAAAAGCAAACGAATGTTACGTGAAAAGGAAACACGTGAATTGATATCCAAAAATAAAGTAAACAAGTAAGTTTATTGTGTTTACTAAATTTTAATTTAAGGGCCTTTACTTATTTTAAAAACAGGCACATAAAATAAATTCCTGGTATATGATAATCTACATAACAAGATTCACGTTTTTACGAACACTGCAGAACCGGTTTTCAATAGCCTGGAATTTAACTTTACGTTTGTATACTCTATCGGTGATTTCGTCAAAGAAACGGGAATGCAAATTCAAATGCTAAAGTTTTCTGTTGTGTAAGGGTCTTAAATCTGCATTCCTAATTC